>WUQG02035567.1:0-10856 GCA_011317285.2 Androctonus mauritanicus | reverse complement strand
CACAACTGCATGTAGTGTTGGATTTATTAGTTATTAGTACGAAAAGTGATTATGCAGTAAAAACAAGTCTGATAATGCATAATTACCATAACAAAAATTAATATTTAATTTATTTAAAAACAAAATATCTATTATTATTTTGTTACTTTGTTGTTTTGTTTTGTTGTTTATTATTATTATTACTAACATTTTCAAAATTATTGCATAAAAACTATATAAAAAACAAAATATTATAAAAAACTTTCTAATTAAAATTAATGAGAAACTTGAGCTTGTTTTGCAAAACATAATTTATTAATATCAAGCTCTATGGTACTTAGTTTTAAGTATAAATTAGGCTTGAGTATTAATTTTGTTCTATATTTGTTCTTTAAATATAACATTTTTTGAAAATCTCTTTTCACATAAATAGCTGGTGCAAAATGGCATTAAAAATGTAGTAGCTTTATCTGCAATTTCTTTAAAATCATTCTTTCTCTGAATCCAAACATTTGCAAGTGTATTATTTTTAAAATCTTCCATGTTGTGAGTGCGACATCAATTTTTCATGTTGAAAAATTGCGATTGTAATGCTTTTTCTGATTGTATGAAGAACTAAAAACAGTGTTCTTGAATTGTAATTTAACATTGCATGACATAAACTTAACAACCGTACCAGTTTCTACTATAGCAAACTCCAAACTAACCTAAAAAGACAGCACAAAAACCATTGCATTGGCAGTTGCACAGTATAGCACTAAAATGGCATGTGACCTAGAGTGCAATAAATCTGAACATTTTTGTCTATGACAAAGAAACTGGCAAAGGCAATAATCAATATAATGGAGATATAGTTTTAATTTCTTTTTTTATACCAGTTTTATATTATTTGAATAAATTATTTAAATATAATTTTTCAAAAATAATTTATCTTTCATGTATCATAGGTTGAGAATCGCTGGTACAGATAATTATATTTATATTAATGCTTTTGGAATTCTTTAATTTCAATAGATAAAATGGGAATGACTTTCTACTACTGGAAATTTTTCCATTGGAATTTTATCAGAGAAATGTTTTTGGTTTACAAAATTTCACTTAATAAATAATTTTTTAAATCCTAATTTCTTTCACAAATCAAGACAAACTTTTATTGTTTGAGAATATAAATTAAGCTGCTTCTTTTAAGTTGAAAATGTTTCTTATAAGGAAAGATTAATTTAAAAAAGTCTGTCATTATAGAACTGGCTTTTCTTGTCTAACATACTATTGGAAGATGGTTTTTCTATAGCAATTCATATACTGTATTATATTGATCACTTCATATGTAATTTCCATACTATACTAATTTTTTTTTTATTTTCACAACATTTTTGCTTTTAAATATTTCTTTGTAGATATTAACAATTTCTATTATTCTTTTTTCTTCCATATTATCCATTGGTCACAACTATTTTCATTTTTCCCAAGTAATGCCTATATAGTAAAACAATAAATTCAAAAACTGGCATAAGACTGCAGAAATTATTTTATTTGATAAATGTTTTCAACTGTCCTGACACATAATATATTCACATACAAATAACAATTGCACATGAATATATTGTATGTTAATTTTTCACCGTGCATATGTAAAAAGGGAGGGTAAGAAAATCTACTTTATAAATATATATTTATCTTGTAACAGTTTGTATTAGACCTGATGATGGCTCAGAAAGAGGATTGAAAACATTTATCAAATAAAATAATTTCTGCAGTCTTATGCCAGTTTTGAATTTACTGTTTTATAGTAATGCAGAAGCAGAGAGATGCAAAGATATGCCTATACAGTAGCATTTCAACTTTTTTAGTGAAATGATTATACAATAAATTATTAAATTAATTAAGAACCTTTCACAATGCTTATTTATCTATGTATATTTGTTGATCTCTTTTCTAAATCTACATTTGTCAATAGAATTTTTCCAATGGAGTACCATTGAAAATAAAAATATATAATATAAAAAAAAATTAAACAAAATGAACAATAACAAATTGTTCTTGACACTTCTAATACTAAGAGTTTTGTATCATTTTAGATATTGGTGACAATGAATTTGAGCTAGAATATAGGACACCTTTATTCTAATGATTAAAAATCTTTATTCTGTTTCACAATGAAGTTAGCAAATAGTGTATTTATTTTATATTTTTCAAGATTATGAAAAGACCTCATCAGTTCAACTTATATTACAACAATAGCAATAAAATACTGAATTTCTAAAATGAATTTTTTTAAATTCTTATTACTTTTCATCAATGACAATAATAGTCAAATCAAAGGAATCATTTGGATATCTCAATTGCTTTGTATCTAACAGTGATTTTTCTGAATTCAAGAATCAACATATTAATTTCTGACATGGAAGAGTATATTCATCACATTAAGTTTATGTAATCTTTATATTTCAAATGAAAATGAAATAAATTACTCTTAAAAAATTAAGCCATAAAAACATTTTGAATTTATATCTATCTTTTTATTTCTGTTGGTCCATAATGAATAAAACAAAAATTTTAATAATCTGTATTAAAATAAATATTGAGAAACATTGCTCTAAAGTATAATCTGTATAATCAACATAATCGTCATTTTGTTAAAATTCTTATTCCTCCGAGGAATATTATGCAATTCTTTCCTTTTTCTGTTGTAAAATTATCTTTATTATTTCTAACCATATTAATGATAATATTCCAATTCTAATATTAAAGATAATATTACATCTGATAAATTCTATCTGCTTATCCATTTTTTATACTAACTATTTCAGAAGTTTGTATACTGGTTTGGATAAGTGGATATATATCTTATAATCTTATTTTCTGCATTCTCTATTTTAGTGCAAGTATGTGATTTTTGTTTAAGTTATAAATCCTTTTATCACTGAACTCATAAACTCTCATTTCATTAACTATTCATTATATCACTATCATTATTATGTTGTACACTGTTGTATCTTTACTCTGTATAATACAATGTGTATTCATTCAATATTACAATTCATTCATTCAGCATTCAGTTTGTTTCTGAATGAATACATATTGTATTATACAACAGAATAAAGATAGAGATATAATGAATAGTTAATGAAATAAGAGTTTATGAGTTTATGAAATAAATCACTCTTGAAAAATTAAATCATAAAATCATTTTGAATTTATATCTATCTATAGTATATCTAAAGTTTGTTTCTCAAGGCATATATAATGCCTTGAGAAGCAAATTTTCTCTTGTAAACTTTGCAAGAGAGATACAAGATGCATATCTTTGCAATAGAGATATCATCTTGTATCTCTCTCACATATAGAATTTTATTTCATAAAATAAAAGAGATAACTGTATAACAATTAACTTTCTAAACATAAATATCAAGATATCAAATGAATAGTACTGAAAAGAAATTTTCATAAAAAATACATATGTTACTGTAAAAGTTCAAAGATCAGTGAATCCTAACATTTACTGTTATAGGATGGTATAAACACATATTATCTAATAAAATATTTAAGCTTCAGGCTTTTATCAAGAGATGTCTGTAATTTTTGAGATTTACCTCCTGCCTGACTGTGTTTGAAACTTCCAACTTGTTTCTGAGCTACATTCTTTGTTCATGTTAGCATTACCAATTTAGTAGTTTTCTCACAAAATTTAACTTCTTTTCTAGTGTTGTTAGTGTAAAAATTCTACATATAATGCAGTTGCACTATTTTAGTGTAATTTTTGACTATTTCTATATCATTTTTTAGTGATTTTTTTTAGCTATAGAGTCTATCTAGCATAACTTCATCCTTGGGTAAAACCAAATAAACAGATTTTGACCATTTACTAAATTTTCAAGAGTAATTACATAAATATATATGTTCTAAAATGAAATTTAGATGATTTAGTTGTGTTTCATTCATAAAATTATCCATATTTATTACAAAGAGAAAGAAATATTAACATTCTCAAGTTTTCTGAAGAATCTCAAAGAGAATATATATTTTAGGGAAAGCACAAAATTTTACAAGTTTTGAGTTTTAATTGGAAAAAAATTTTTGATGGAATAAAATGACATTTGTTTAGTAAATTATCTTTTGTTGTTGGTTGGTTGGTTTTGTTGGAGGACAAAGATTCAAAAGTGTAATTGATTTAAAAAGTATTAAATGAAAAAGTGTTTGTGCAAATCCTCTTACATGTTGTGCAATTCTAAATATTATAATAGTGAACCTTGTTTCAACAAGTAATTTAGAATGAATGCACAAGTAATTTATAACCAAGTTTTTGAAATACAATAAATTTGTTACAATAGACTGAAATTAAATAATTTCAAACTATTGTAACAAATTAAATAAAAGTTATTTTAAACATTGGTAAGTTATATTTTTGTTTTATTAATTTATGTTTGCAAAATTATTTTATTAAAATTAAAATATTTGGCTAATTTCATAGACAAATAATAATATAGGTTTTTTATAAAGTATTCATGCAATACAAAATGAATTTAAAAATAACAACAAAAAGATAAAACAAAAATATACTAACTTTCTTATATAAAACAAGCACTAACAGCAAGTAATATGATAATTTATTATGGCAAAACGTTTTCGGACCTTAACTGTAGTCCCTCTTCAATGCTACATTTTATCCATATGAATACATAAAACAGAAATTCTATTTTATGTATTCATACAGATAAAATGTAGCATTGAAGAGGGACTACAGTTAAGGTCCGAAAATGTTTTGCCATAATAAATTATCATATTATTTGCTGTTAGTGCTTGTTTTATATAAGAAAGTTAGTATATTAAGAGCAAGTGGTTTATATAAGTATTTAAAACAATAATAGTTAGCTAAAATAATAAAGTACATTTAATTAATTAAAATATTACTTATGATTTCTTTTACCAGCTCTTTCAAGTAAATCTCGACAATTACCAATATCTCTTAGCAAAAGCCCAAAATTTAAATATTTTACTAGATAATTTACACTTTTATCACCTGATAATGGCAAATGTTAGGATTTACTGGTCCTCAAGTAAATCCTAACATTTGCCATTATCAGGTGATAAAAGTGTAAATTATCTAGTAAAATATTTTTATAGTAACATATTTACTGACTTTTATCAAAAGAATCAAAGAACCTTGAAGGTAAAATATTTTAGAAAAAACTAATGAAATGGTATGAATGGGTTCCTTCTTAGGTCAATGGAAGGAACTGAAGTGAGATTCTCTCAAATTTGTGCAGGTAATCCTCAACTTATGACCATTCATACATAAATCTATAAACGACCTGCTTTTACGTCAAATCTACAGTCAATAACAGCACTATTAGCAAGTTTTCAATAATGTTTAATATCGTACGATATTAAACGTTATTGAAAACTTGCTAATAGTGCTGTTATTGACTGTAGATTTGACCATTCATACTTATGATGGTAATGTAATCAACAAATTCTTGATTGTTCAATGTAATTCCATAGGTTCAAGTCTCTGAACCAATAGACTGATATAAGAAAGCAATCTTTTCTATGCTTGATTCTTGATTTTTGTGTTCCTTATGTTTATTAAGATAATGTACAGTGCCTCAATAAATATTAGCAGTGAGAAATCCATAAATTTTGGACATTTATGAATTACAACCACTCCAACTTATGATGGTGGGATTCAGTTTGGACCTCCTCATAAGTCAAGGACTATCTATATTTTAAGAGAAATTTAAAGACAAGAAAATATAAAGTTAACCCTCATTTAAAAAACAAGAATAAACTGTATATTACATATATAGATATCTTGATCTTATAGAATTTTACAAATCACATAAATGATTTTGACCACAATATAGAAAATAGATCATCAGCATCTCATAACAGATGAGGGTATAAAGCTAACATACAGTTCATTATACAGCTATATTACTCTCAATAAAACAGCAGAATCCAATATGACAGTCTACATAAAAAATATTATTCAATCTATTTATGAACAATTATGTTTAAAATGGACTGCCTTTCAATATTTAATTTCTAGAGTAGTGTTTCTCAATCTTACAACTACAAAATCTTTTGAGAGTTTAGACTTATAATCATACTAATTTTTAGGAAAAGATAATTTGGAAATAGTTTTAATAATTCTATTTTATCTAGACTAAGTAATTATAATATTTGGTATTCATTTATTAATATATAATAAAACAGTATTAATCAAGTCCACTTTGCTTCGTACATATCGCTCACAATCAAACAAAAAACTAGCACTTCAGCAAAGAGATAATTTATTACTGTAATAAATTATCTCTTTGCTGAAGTGCTAGTTTTTTGTTTGATTTATAGTTTATTTACTGAAAAATTATTAAAAACAGTTTTGCTTATTATATAAATTATAATTATAAAATAGTGCATTATACAGATAGTCCTCAACTTACCTGTATAATGCATTGTTATGATGGTTTATGTTTTGATAATCTGATCATAAATTAAAATGACTTATAATGGTAATAATTTTAGTAGTAGTAATAGACAATGGAATATTGAATCCTTTAAGCTGGTATACTCATCCAGATTTTATCTTAGCTTTTCATGGTTTTAAAATAATCTGGAATTGAACCCAGGCTCAAAAGTGTAAAATCATCCAGAATCAAAACTCTCCAAGATGGTAAGAGATTGCTTTATTGCATTTTTAATAAAACAAAAAAATATTTCTAAGCAATATGCTATGGAAATATCCAAGTTTGGAATATCATAAGAGCAATCATAAGATCAGAACATCATAAATTGAAAGCTATCTGTATATAAATTATTTTAGCATTTAATAAACAATAAAAGATTTATGATGCACATTATGTATAAAGTAGTCTAAAATAGAAATTTGATTAATTTGCTATTTTAAAAATTAAAATCAAAATCTTTATAATTATTATTCTATATATTCATATTAAAAATTGTGCATTTTTAACTTTTTTATAATTTTATTAATAGTGTGGTTAATCATGAACAAAAACAAAGAGTTGCATTTAGAGGTGGAATTTGTATGGATAATTTTGATGGAAAATTATATGTTTCTTCGGCTGATATTATTTGTGCCCTCATTCCAGTACCATGGGAAAAACAGGTAAAGATTTATTTAAAAATCTTTTATGTTAGATTTAAATAATTATTTTAAAGAGAATAGTTATATATAAAATAATGTAGCTGTTGTGAAAAATAATGTAGATATTAAATTATTATTGAAATTTTAACAAAATAATGTAGCACTTACATCTACAATAAAAATTATCTTTAATAATTTTTTTTTCATTATCATTAAATACTGTAGATATTATTGTGCTGAAAAATATCTATATTTATAAAGATCACATTTTTGGAAAACATTATGAATACTGAATTCATAAATATTAACTTAAAAACTTATGGAATAGAATTTGGTCCTATCCACCAAGATATTATTTTTTAATACTCTGTAATAAAGGAATTGTGAAGAATTGCGTAATTGTTATTTAATGTAATTTAATATCTCATTAAGAAATTGAAAAATACTTCTGTTCAACTCTTTTTTTTTATTTTCATCCCCTTCAGAGCTATGAAGGAAAAATCAATCTTGTTCATGCCTACTCAAAAACTGTCCATTCATAACTATAAATTATAATTTTCATATCATTCAAAAAGATATATAGAAGCAGAAAGAACCTATTTCATCATCATCAAGATTGTTCTTTACAAAAATTTACTATCACTCATAGGAAGACAAAAACACACAATTCTTACACACACACACACACACACACACACACACACACACACACACATATTTTTGCAGTTTTGTGCTTGTTATGTTTATTATAATATATAATGCCCTAATAAAGATCAGTAGTGGGAAATCTATAAATTTTGGCCATTTCTAACTTATAACTATGGATTTCAAACTAAACTCCATAAATTGAGGACTTCCTGTATATTTGCAAAACTGTTATATTTTTGTTGTTTTAATTGAAGTAAAAATAAATTTAAATTCAAAAAATAACTCAATGTTTTATAAATATAGCAGTATAAAAATTTCAGCCAATATCAAATATACTAGCAATACTGGCTTCAATATTGGCTCAATAACAATACACTAGTATTGAAGCATGTGCTTTTATTTTAGAAACTCTAATTAAAATAGTTTATGGAATAGAAATCTAATTCTGATTTTTGTATTCTTAAACTCAAATAAAATTTGTATTTTAACATGCTAGAAATCATTGTTATGGTACAAAACTTAAAAGAAAGATGACATGGTAATCATTGTAATGATGGAAATTGTCACCATGATGTAATAACAATAACTTTAGTAATATTTAGTCATGTGGCAATGAATGTTGATAATTGTGATTATTGTTATGTCATAGAATTTAAAAACAAATCACTTTTTTGATAATGTAAATATTATAAATGATTTTTCATTGTAACACTCCAAATAAAAATTTATTTGGATTTTATTTGAAATGTATTTTAAACACAGTTAAAGTACATTTCAAATAACAACATTTAAAGTGAAACTAATATATTTTATTAGTTTCACTTTAACTGTTTAAATTCAAATTCCTATTATTTATAGGAATTTGAATTCATATTAACAATTTTGATCAATAAACATAAAATATATATATAGATATATATATTTTAAAATATCTTCGGGAAAAATAAATAAATTTTTTGTACCATAATTCATTAATTTTGGACAAAATTTTCAATTTTTTTTAATTTTTCATATATTTTAAAAAAACAACTAAAAATGCCAATTTCAAATCTTTCCCTAGACTTCCAATGGAAATTTTTTCAATTTCTGATAATCAATTTTATAAGGTATTTATAAAATACCTTAAAAATATCCTTAAAATACCTTATAAAATACCTCATGCTTCAGCATACCTTATAAGGTATTTATAAGATATACTGAAGCATGTTAAATACGTTATAAAATTGATTAGCAGGAATTGTAAATTTTTTTGTAAAATTCAATACTGATGTAGGACTAGCAAATTAATGAAATAATCATTTATTTTAGATTCAATATTGGATGAATTAGCAAAATTATCTTTCTAAATTTTTATTGTCTCTTTAAATATTTAATTAAACAATTACATAATATTATGAGAATTTGCTGTAGTTGATCACAGTGCTGGGACTATTTTCTGCCCCACATATATAATTCTGATTCTGAAAATTATTCTTAAATAGATGCTTGAATATAATTATTCATTATAAAATCCTTCTTAATGTATTACTAAATAAAGTTTATTTCTAAATTTGACTGAAACTGAACTTAATCATGAATCTTATATTTTTTTTAATTTTTACTAATATATTTAATTCATGCTTTCTCTGTTAAAAATGTAGAAGTATATTTTTTTAGTAATAAATAAATCTTCTAAATTGAAATTTTATAAGATTCATGAAAGTTGAAAACCCTTAGAATAGTGACTTCTTAGAACCCTTCTCAACCTATGATAAATGAGACATGACTAATGATACATGAAT
The DNA here is from genome assembly GCA_011317285.2 of Androctonus mauritanicus. Classification (NCBI taxonomy): domain Eukaryota; kingdom Metazoa; phylum Arthropoda; class Arachnida; order Scorpiones; family Buthidae; genus Androctonus; species Androctonus mauritanicus. Next base: position 1,340 of record WUQG02035567.1, on the reverse strand, counting down.
AATCTTGACTTCCTATTTGTATACAAGGCATATTTTTGTTGATGGTACTGAAATTTTTAATTTAGATTTTGGTGGTACACATTTATGAAAAGGTTGAGAATCGTTGCTTTAGAATTACAAAATGCCATTGTTTCTATCTTCCAATATATTTCAGATTAATATAGCAAAAGTATTTCAGATATATTTCCAATATATATATGAAAATATTTTTGCTACATTAGTTAACTTTTATTTCTAAATAAAATATTGTACATTCTATTAAACCTTTAATAAAAGGTTTATATATATTTGTTTGTCATGGATAGATAAGTCTAATTTCATTAAGTATAAAATATCTTAAATTATTATTATTATTATTATTATTATTATTATTATTATTATTATTTATATAAGATTTTTCTAATAGCTATTTACATCATATACTTTAAATTTTTAGAATATTTTGATAAACTATTTTTCTTCTTTTCATAGGTGCAAGCTTTACTAGTTGACAAAAAAGTATCTGAAGCTTTGGAACTTGCTGAATATGCTAATAAATCTGGTCTTTCAAAAGAGCAATGCAAAAATGTATTAATTTTTATATATTATTATATTATGTATTTTATCTTCAATTTTTTTCATTTTTAATCAATTTTTAATAAATTTAATAAATATTTCATTTTTATAATAATCATTTGAGTTATTATTTTTAATCATTGAATATATTTTATAAAAAAATACAGAAACATTTATTTGATTAAATGAAGAATTTAAAATTATGATTAAGTGAATTTTAAACAGTTCTTTTATTTTAATGATATATTTTTCAAACAGATTATGCAGAAGATAAGACAACAGGCTGGATTTATAGAATTTTCCCTATTTCATTTTGATAAAGCAAAAGAATATTTTCAATTAGGATGTTTAGATATAAGAGAAGTATGTTTGAATTATATTAAATCTAATTTTATATGATTACAATTGAGATTCCAGGTTATATAGGAATTATATTTTTGGAAACAAGTAGTTTGTTTCTAGGAATATATTCCCTATGATAGAAATTATATAATTTAAAATATATTCATAAAAATAGCAGGAAAGAAGCCTAGATGAAGATTCAATAGATATGTAAATTACTATTGCTATATTTGAAATAATATACAAAATATTGATTTCTTTTTTTGTGTGTATGCATGGGTGTACACCTATGCACAAAAGGAAATCAATATTTTGTTTTTTATTTCAAATATAGCATATAATAAAATATGTATATATATATATATTTACGAACTGTACAGCCATCCTGTTACACTCACAAAAATGCACACAAAAAACAAAGCTCTTAACAGGATAAAAACTTT
>WUQG02035556.1:0-10859 GCA_011317285.2 Androctonus mauritanicus | reverse complement strand
CCTATTAAGTTGGCAGGGACTTTCCAAAAGTGACCATATAAGCGGGGTGACCTTATAAGAGGGTGACCATATAACGAGGTCTGACTGTATAAATGTCAGAACATAGTTTAGAATACCTTTTAAAAATGAAGAAATTCAAACAGTACAAATTGAAACATATTAACTATTAAAAGTTTGAATGCAAACTGGAAATTTTTTAAATAAATTATATCTATAATATATAAAATTAAAATATTTTAATTTTATTATCAGCTCCAAGTTTTGCATGTTTAAAATATTTTCCAGCATGCTGTTTTGGGCATTCAAGCAATAGGTTCACTATCTCTGGTCTAGGGAAACAGTCATATTAAGAATGATCAAATATCATTTTCAATTCATTGGGTGAATTTCTTCACTGGGACAACACAACATCTTAGGACATCTGGAGAATGCCAGGTAGGCTTTTTGGATGCTGCAGGACTATTCAAGTGAAAGGCAAATGAAGCATGAGAGGAATGCATGTTATTTGGACACCCTGCATTGGATAAGTTCAGATTACCCAAACCTGTGTCCCCTGTTCTATGAGGAATATTGATATACAACTGTATGGGTACCTAAGTTGATGCAGGGATATCTTGACATGAATATCATCCTGATTGATAGCCTCTTAATATATCCCAGACACTATGAATATATCACTCCAGCTACAAAACAGATACAGGTATAGTACTTGCAAGAACAAAGTCTTGTCATTTCAATGTGAACCCTTCTCAAGATAGGGATATAATCACCTTCAGATTTCAGACTGCAAAGGACTACTACAAAGAATAACAACATGTTTCCATGGTTACATGTTCATAAGATAAAAAACATCCAAAACAAACTAAACAACTACAAAATCAAATCAGATAAAAATACAAATAAAATATCCAATACAAAATAAAAACTATATACAGATCATATATGTATAAAGTATAGCTTTCATTAGGTATACCTTTACAATAGAATAAACATAAAAATAAAATAAATATATGTTATTAGTGGTATCTTTGTTTATGATCTCTATAGCATAGTTCCACGCTGGAGGTAATTCCATAGCTGGTCTGTCATTTAAGATTTTCTCATTCTTCTGCCTCACTATTCACTATTCCTCACTATTTCTATCATCTCTATTTTCAAGGTCTGCATCTTCATGTTAATGGGCTTTATGACCTTTGCATTGACCTAGTTTATGTGTAAGTCGTTAGCATATGCCTCTATTGATAGAGTTAATCAGCTTCCCTTTGGCTATGTCTTGTTTGTGCTCTTTTATCTTTTGGGACAGGATTTGAGTAGTTACGTCTTTGTACAATGCTGGTTGTGTCTTTGTCCTCCACTGGAATTTTGTATACACTTTGTTTTTCTGAATCCTTTAAAGGGCCCTTTTCATTTCTTAACAAGTTAGTCTGCCCTCTCTGTATTGCTAGTTTTTTATTTGTCTTTTTAGCTATTTTATTTACAAAATTAAGTTTTTTAAGATTATAAGGAATAGTTAGATAACATTCTTGTTGGATTGTTGGATGAGTAACCTGTAAATGGTTATCACTTATACTGAAATTTTTCTATACTTTCCTCTGTATATTCCATTTTTTCGTTAGTTATTTCATAATAAAATTTAACTTAGTTCTCAACTGTAAACAGTTTTTATGTTAGAACTTTGCTTATCACAGTTTGAAAACATATTGATTGTTTTAAATGGATCAATCTTAAAAGTGGTAGTAATTGGCAAAATGTGCAAAAGAATTTTGAATACATTTTAAAATTTGATGATAAAATGGAACTATTCAATACTGATAAGGAAGAAAAGAAAACTTTTTGATGAGATATCATATGTAAAAAAATATGTTGATGATACAAAAATAAATGCTTGAAATGAACAAAAATGCAATCAATGCAAGGTTGATAGAAATATTTAATCACTTTGATATGAATAACATATCATTCAAGAATATTAAGAAAATAGAATTTGTAATATGCTTGCCAGACACTAATGGTGAATAAGTTTTAAACCTAAAAAAAAAATGCAGCTAAGTGTAGAAACATTGAAAGCAATATTATAAGTTAAATGCAATTTTCCAGTTCTTGTGAAGAATTTTATAAAAATATTTTAAGTAATAAAGATTTATTAAAAATTTCACTCTGAAATATAAAAAACACATAAATAATATAATTATTTATGTATTATTGTTTGTTATATTGATCGTTGTATCTATATAGTCATTTTTGATATTTTTTGTACTGAGACTGTTTTCTGTGTAGTTAATTTTTTGTTATGAAAAGAAGAATGTTTTTAATTGTTTTTATTAATTTATCAGAAGTATGTGTTTTTTATAAATTTTATATTAATAAATGCATAAAAAATATATCCAAGACATTTTAATGACACAATTAAATAATCCAAATATCCTAACAAGCACAAACTCCCCTAATGGTTAAATTCTGTATTAACTGCCAATTAATAATTATTATTCTAACTTTATACTACAGTGCCATCATCTATCGGATTAATAATTAATTATTTAAATTTTGGGCTAAGGTGGCATCATTTATTATTTAATAGAAATTAGGCTAATATCAACTGCTCTTCACAGTAATACAATTTAAAACATTCTAAACTTTTAAGCACTCACAAGCAGACCTTTAGGATTCCACACAAACAATTTTTATTCACAACAGTGAATAAAAATTGTTTGTGTGGAATCCTAAAGGTCTGCTCGTGAGTGCTTAAAAGTTTAGGACGTTTTAAATTATTATTTAATAACTAACCACTAGGGGAGTTTGTACTTGTTAGGATATTTGGATTACATGATTAATTCCCTATGTAATTGATGAATTATGACAACTAAATAAACTGAGAAAATGGTGTCCTCACAAATGTGTTAAACTTTTTTTATTTTTCTTTGGATGTCCCGCATTCCATCATAAAACATCTGGTCACTTTACTTTTGAGGCATATTGATATCCTATTGTCCAGTAGGAAGTTACTGTATTGGCTATATATATGCCATCCCAACTAGATCTTATGGTTGAATTTCTCTCATCTGTTCTCCTTGTGTTGTGATTACTTGTCCTAAGTACTTGTATTCTTCTACTCTTAATTTTCTGACTTTCTATTATCACTGATTGTGTGTTTATTTTTATGTTGAACATTACTTTTGTCTTCTCATAGTTCATTTGTAGTCATATTTTCTCACTTTCTGTCTTGAGGTCACTTAGCATTTTCTGTAATTCATTCAATGTTTGAGCAAATAATATTATGTCATCTGCAAATCTCAGGCAGTTAAGATAATCTTCTTTGATATTTATTCCTTTTTGTTCCCATCCCTTTATTTATCAGAATATTTCTTCTAGGTAGGCAGTTTCAATGAGATGCTGTCTCCTTGACAAACTCCTCATCGGAATTTTTATTTTCTTACTATCTTTGTGTAATCATATGGCTGTTGCTTCCTTATAGATGATATGCAAAAGGTCTATGTACTGGTAGTTTATTTCTTGATTACTTAGTGCCATTAGTATTGCTCCTGTAGATATTGAATTGAATGTTTTCTTGTAGTTTATGAAAGAATGGGATGTGGTATTCTCTGTATTTTTTTTCAGTTGATTGACTATTTATATAGGATTCATCATCAAATAGCCTCTTTTGAAATCCAGCTTGTTCTCTTGATTGGTTTAAAATCCAGTACTTGTTCCAATTTTCTTGTGAGGATGATTGTGAAGACTTTGTATACTGTCATAGTAGACTGATTGACTTGTAGTTTCTCAGATCTGTTTTCATCTCCCTTCTTATGTATTGACATTGCATTTCTCCAATCATTCAATATCTATCCTGTTTGCATGCAATCAGAGAATATTCTGGTGAGTTGCTTGTATACTAATACTTCTCTTTCTTTTAGGAGTTTGATGTTGATATTGTCTTCTCTTGCAACTTTTCCTCTTGCTTTCTCTTCTTCTTGTGATAGTATTACTGGCATGTCTTCTATATTTGCTGGTCTTGGTCTTGTTTGCTTCCCTCAGTTGGTCTCTTGGTTTATATAGTTTCTCATAGAAAGCTGCAGCTTTTTCTACTGTACTGTCTTGGTTGGCGATGAGTTCTCTGTTATCTTCTTTGTTGCATTTAATTGGTGTTTACCAGTCATTATGTCTTTTCATGCTGATTAGAGGCTATTGTTGTTTCCAGTTGCTGTATGAATCCTTTCTATGTTGCATTTTCTCATATCTTCTCTGATTTGTTTTTTTATACTACTATACATATTTCTCTGTACTCTATTTAGTCTGTAATGAATTTGATCTTCATCTTCCTTCTCTTTTTGACCAATTCCTGTGTTTTGATGGATATTTTGTTGACAGGATTTCTTAGTTGAATTCCTCTGTTCTCCTCTCCTTTGTCTCTGATGATTGTCACATGCCCTATTGTATGTCTTCTGTAAGTCCCTTTTTTCTTCTTCAAGCACTTGGAATCTGTTCTGCAACTTCAGATTGTGTTCTTCCTTATTGGTCTTAAGCTGTCTCATGTTGATCTTTTGTCCTCTGTGTGTTAGCTCTTTTTTTTCACATTGAATATCCAGCTTGATTTTTTTTGTTGTAACTTTGATGGCAAAATTTGGTGTCCCTTTCCACTCAAAAAGAGTACTAAGGGTGCAAAATGCTGAAAAATATAAATTAAAATGCGAAAGTGAAAATAAAAGTTATTAACCAAGCCCCATGTGAGTTAGTGAAAGCTCCTTACAACTATGTTAGTAATTACAACTATATTAGTAACACTATGTTGGTACTTGTTAGTATGTTAGTGAATATTAAGTAAAAAAAAAATTATTATTATTTTTAATTTTTTTTTATTTTAATTTTTTTTTAGCATTAGTGTGTTAGTGTATTAGTACTTAAAATTATTCTTATAACTATCTAACATTCACACAGAAGGAAGAATTATAGGATGTTAGTTAACCCACCAAAACCAAACCCAACATTTCTGGTACATCACGTTGCACAGGAAAGAAAGTATAACAATAGATATACCACCAATGGACCAGAACAGCTGCATAGGACAACAGCTCTGTCACACCAGAGGAGACATAGTGCCTAGAAGTAATCACATTCACTCATTCATTCATATTCACCAGCTTGGCTTCGGCACATATTAGTTGGTGGTTGCTGATGTTGAACTAGTTGTTGTATGGAAATGTCTTTGATTGTATGGTTGTTGTTAGCCAGAATGAAATCGATCTCATTCTTGGTTTGTCCATTGGGGCTGATCCTATTCCATTTTTGTTGCTCATTCTTGTTGAAGATGATGTTCATTACATCAGTTTGGCATGAGTCATAAATTCTATTAGTTTTGTGCCTCTCTTGTTCTTGTTTCATTTATCAATGCCATATTTTTCGATATATTCTTCATCTTGTTGTCTTCTTCCAAGTTTTGCATTAAAGTCACCCATAATGATTGTGAAGTATGCCAGGTTAATGTTCATTTTTTCAGTTATGTCCTCATATAGGGCTTCTTTCTCTTCATCATTACTGTTGGCTATCGGTGCATATATCTGTATTATTTTCAGTTGGTATCTCTTGAAAATCCTCACTGTGACTTGTCTTAAGTTGCTGGTGAAACTGATGATATGTACAATGTCCTTGTGAACCGGGAATTCTATTCCTCCTGTAGTATTGGTCTTATTCCTATGGTGATAGTTGTCTGCTTCAAAGTCGTATTAGATTTTTGCCTTTCTTCTTACTTTGCTGAATCCAGCTGATCTTCTCTGTTTTGTTTTCCAGTTCCTATAGGCAGTCTTCTGTTGAAAGAGATCATCCAATATAAGTAGCCAAGGCCAGTAATCAAGGTAACCAGTCTCTACACAGACATTTTTAGCATTCCTGCACTTTCCATACTCTAATTGTTGTTGTGACTAGGACTTTTTCCAGTGCTCTTAATGACTGATGATCATATTCTAATATTGTGCATTATGAAAACAATTTAAAATGTTGTAGAACATTACTTTTCGACTCTGGTCTAATGTAGGTTGGAGAGGAAGTGTAGATCTAGCTAATCTTTACATTATACTAGATTTAATCTTTTCCCATTATTTATTATTATTAATTTTATACCTACTGTTCTTTATTATTAATATTAATCTATACTAACTATTTATTAACTTTTAAATTAATCCCATTTTTTATTATTATTAGTTTTATAGCCACTAGATCTTATTATTAATTTTAATTTATATCTGCTAGTTACTATTAATCTATTTTAGTTCAGTTACCTTTAAGCTTTTATAGCCTCCTATCCAATTCCTGACCCTTTACTTTATTGCTTTATCTACTATGTTAGATTTTTGCTTTATCCTTCTATCCTATTTCTGCCCCCAAATGGAAATATAACATTCTATGTTTCTGATAGACAATTTATACAATTTTTAATAGAAAACATTTAGAAAACATGGGATGATTATTTTACAGCTGGTTTGACAATTACATATATGTTGATTAGTTTTCCACTCTTATCAGTTGCAACAAAGTTACTATTGCATGTTTTGATTCTGATTTTTTATCATTTAAACTTTGTTAAATATTTTTGTTGAGATTCAGAAAAGAGGAGAGAACAAGTGGCTGAGTATCTGAGGAAATATATGTTTCAGTGTTGATAAGACACAGATGTGTATGAAAAACAATGACTATAGAGGAAGCTGGAATAGTGTGTAAAAATAGGAATGTATAATGCCATGTATATGTATCATGCATGGTGGTATTTGAGTTTTCTCCCCTCATTTTATTTTATTTTTCCTTCTTTGAATGCTGACTACCCTCTTACAAGGATATAGGCATGATGATGATGATATTGTTGTTTGGAATGGATGAAAATTTTTAATATTTCTTTGATATTTTCTGCTAAACAAATACTTCGGTAAAATCATATTGTATTGAAATGTGACTGAATGTGTGTCTTGCTCTTATGTTGCTTTTTCTTTAGTGTTGCATCATAATGTTTCAATTTTATTTTGTAAACCTAGAATTTTAAGTAACTTTATTTATTCCAATATTGATCTAGATTTGGAAAATTTTTTATGTTATAAAAGAAATTATTGATTTATGTCAATGGATATCATATTGTTCTAACAATTGAATGTTGGGGTCGAGCTTATACACGAGTTTCAGATTTTTACAAATTTTCAAAGTAGAGGGTCAACTTATATATGAATATATATAATAGTACTCCAATTCTACTTGTTATTCTTTCAAATCCCAATAAAACAGCACTATGAGCAAGTCTTACACATCAAAGTTTTTATTTAGTATAACGTTTTCTGACTTTGGGTTAGTCCCTCTTCAGTATATACATAGAATAAACTTAACATAACACAGAGTCCTTATAAAACAGAGTTCTTATGCGTTCTCTAGAACTTTTCAAACATTTAAACTATAGTTCTGGAACTATGGTTTAAATGTTGTATATGTGTTATGTTAAGTTTATTCTATGTATGTATTGAAGGGGGACTACCCAAAGTCTGAAAACATTATACTAAATAAAAACTTTGATGTGTAAGACTTGCTCATAGTGCTGTTTTATTGTGATATATAATAGTTTATTTAAATTAGAATTATTGCTATATTTACAATATACTTCATATTTTAACTTTAGGATAGTGATCCTGCAGCTATTGCCATGAGTGAATTTATTACTAAAATGAATGCTTTGAAATTTGTTGTTAATCCATTTCATGTTGTAAGTAAACCTTACATATTTTTGTAATATATTAGTTTTCAGAAAAAACTTTTAAATTAAAAATAACAGTATAAATTCAGAAATTAAAAATTAAATTATTTATTATCAAAAACTAGCACTATTAGCAAGCTTAGTAATTTTTATTCTTGTATAACGTTTTTGTAGAATGCTGTACTGAAGAGGGACCAACGCTTAGGTCCGAAAACGTTATACGAGAATAAAAATGACTAAGGTTGCTAATAGTGCTAGTTTTTGATAATTGATTTAGTAGAAGCAAGTGATTTATATGTATTAAATTTTTTTTCTAAATCTTTGTCCAGCATTACAGATTCATCTGTTAGTTTTTTAATTGCTGAATTTCTGTTATTATTTTTAGTTTAGAGTAGGAGCATAAGCATTAATATAGATAGAAACATTTTTATTTTAAAATATTAGAATTTTTTTAGAACTATTAAATTAATATTTAACAGTGATTATTAAATATTATTTAATAGTAATATTGATTTAATAGTTTATAACTGCCTGGGAGAGAAAAATCAGCTATTTTTTAAACTCTGAACTGTCTTCTGATTATAAAATGTGTTTTATTATCATTATATATTTATAAAATATAATAGTATCTTGCAATTCAACATTTCAATTTCACAGACTGGTGTATGTGCGTGCATGGAATGGTGTAATATCATTTGCTATTTGTCAGTTCTCTTTGGCTGCTTTGGTATTTGCTAGTATTGTTTGTATTAATTTTCAATTCTGCATTTTTCAGAAAGTAAAAAATTTGTGCATCTGTAGTTATTGTTATTTTTTCAATGAAATGTAAGGATGGGTTCAAAGAGAACTGATCAGAGGAATAATTCTGGTCAAATTCGAGCTACGAGATCCTAAGAAAGCCTCAAAGTGAATTTTAAATGATATTGTGATCGGGCCTTTCTTTATAGATGGAATTTTGAATTCAGAGAATTATCTGGAATTATTACAAACAAAGATTGGACCCTTTATTGCACACGTATCTAATATACCTAATAGGATATGGTTTCAACAGGACAGCACACCAGCTCATTATGGAGTTGAAATGAGAGAATATTTACATACAGTATTTCCTGACACATGGATAGGTAGACGCTGACCTGTAGAATGGCCTCCAGGTCACCCGATCTTACACCCTTAGACTTTTTCCTGTGGGGATACGTCAAGTATAGTTTTTTACAGTCAGCCGATTAATCTGGAAGATTTAAAGAGAATTATAAGAGTCTGTGAAGAAATCACACCACAGATGCTTAGTAACATCAGAAATAATTTGCACAAAAGATTAACCTTATATCAGCATTTAAAAGGGCAACATTTTGAGCATGCCCTTTAAATTTGGTTATGTAGGCTTCTATATGATTAAAATAAATATTAATGTTTTTGTACTTCATAATATGTAAAATTCTTTACTCCAAATGAACAATACCAAACAGGTAGAAATTCACTGACAGTAATTTACTTTTTGATATGACATAATTCGTGTGCTTTTTAAATTAATATTTTGTTCGGATTCCTAATGATGCAATGTTTAAAAATCATATTGCATGGTCTACCAACTAAGAATAAGTGTTGATTCCTACTTTTTATCTGTAATCTTAATAATTACTAGAATAACCTTTACAGTTATTCCATTTCAATTTTTCACTAATTTAAATAATTACCTACTGTAGTTTGTCAAGAACTGATTTACTAATAAGTCCGTTCTTTTCTTGCATGTACTTTTACAGCAATGTGCGAACGCATGATATAAAAAGTAAATAATGTAATATTAGAATCGGGTATAGGATACAAATTAAATAAAACTTAAATTTTATTTAATTTGTATCCTATACCCGATTCTAATATTATTATTATTCACTTTTTATATCGTGTGTTCGTACACATTTGCTGTAAAAGTAGGTGCAAGAAAAGAACTGATTTATTAGTAAATCAGTTCTTGACAAACTACAGTAGATAATTATTTAAATTAGTGAAAAATTGAAATGGAATAACTGTAAAGGTTATTCCAGTAATTATTAAGATCATAGATAAAAAGTAGGAATCAACACTTATTCTTAGCTGGTAGACCATGCAATACTTACACAAACACATTAATTTACATTTGATTAAATGTTTATAAACAGTTTCCATCGAGATTACATTTACATATTAATAATAATCAATCTTTTATGGTGTATGTAGACTTTTGTTACTGACTGTATAGCTTATTAATTATCTTTCTTAACAATGATTTGTCAAATTCAATTCTTGTTAATGTTTTTCTTTTCTTCAGAGATGCAAATTGGCCTTCTTCGTTCAAAAGTTTTCTGTGTTCAGACCAAATTATCTTAACTGTTGACCCAGAAACTCCAGTTGCTATCATAGTTCTTTCAATAACTTTCCCAAAAATTAGACAAATCTTTAATTTTTTTTCTCTTGAAAGTATTAGCAATCAGAATTCATAAACTCGCTTTGCTCAGGATTGGAGAGGTTTCCACGCTGCATGTTAACTTCATGAACAAAGAATAACTACTCTAAATAAGTATGAGGTGTTAATTGAATCAGAAGTTCAATTAACACCTTAGCACTCGTCGTTGTCCAATAACAGAGGCGAGTTCTGAGAAATTCAAAGTTCTATTTATATTTTTAATCACAGCTTCTATTGAAATAATACAACTGAAAAGTAGAATTTAGTTTATCATTAAATCAAATTTTTTCTTATTGAATTAAGGGAAAAATAATTCGATATAATGATAAACTAAATATCAAACAAATCAGAACGGTACACAGATTATCTTATTCTTAATAAAATAAATCTATAGGAAAATTTAAAAATTTTTTACGATTACATTAAATAAATCAATCACAAAACAGTTTTAAACTAATCTATATATTTTAAGACTATATTATCCCATAAAAAACATTTTAAATGTAAAAAATGTAGCCAAGTCTTGTGCCTCTTTATCCGTAAAAAGTTGTGAGATATCATGAGAGTCAAGTCTAGCACTCTTATTTACTCTGACACTTTTATTCACAAATCACTCCACGTCTTTGTATCTTTAGTTAAAGAACATTTTGTGACTTGGCAATTACGCAGCACGAGAATGTGACGGCTATTGCTTAC
>WUQG02035545.1:0-10859 GCA_011317285.2 Androctonus mauritanicus | reverse complement strand
ATGTGCATGACCAAATTAAAATTTGATAATGAAATGCAAAATTCATATTGTTTTTCTACCAAAAATTAGGCTCCTTGCACATGCATTTTTTAATGCATCAACTGTCTTGCCTGCCTATATTATTGTACTTGAGTGCATTCCAGTCCCTGAATGCCAGTACACTCTGCACATAATGGCCCTTGCTACCTTTGCCTGAAGTGGTGAAACCTTCAGATTTATAGAGCCCAAAGGATGCAAGGAAATTTTATGCCAGTAGATGCCCAAATAATACACATTTACTAGCCCACTAGTTGAGATGGGACTGCAATTAGTGCCACCAAACCAATCCTTTTGGGCCAATAGAAAAATAACCCTTTCAGGTCATTCCCTTTCGGGTCAAATGCCTTTTGGCTCCATATGTGCGAGCTTTACTCTTGAAAAGCTAAAAATGTTTCTGAAAAATATCCAAGGATTACTTTTCAAGTGTTTAACAAAAAATGCATTTTCTTGGTTTTGAAAATTTTTCACATTTTTCTTTTATTAATAGGCACATACCCTTTTGGGCCATATGCGTAGGTTTATAGTTCCATGCATTCACTCTTTCAAGCCCATTAGGCACCACCTGGACAGCAAGAGCACTTTCAGTGCTGTATTAATGCTATCCTGGCAGTTGCCCATTAAAACTTCTCGCTAAGTCCCAATCCCAAGCACCATGTTCGTCAAAATTATTGTGCAGCTATTCAACAGTGTTTCAAGCAACAATGAGAATCTTGCATGGCTGATTGCACAGCAAAATCAACAAACAAATTTTCATAACATTCAACATACAGATTATGAATTGATGATATATAGTATATTTTAATTTCTTAACTTTAATCATTTCTAAAATAAAGGACATGTTTGGAAATGAAATTAGGCAATTTTAATTCTTTCAAATCATCTTGTTTATATCATGAACATGAAATTCTGGGATTGGAATTATCCAATGTTTTGGATCCTGAAATTGAAAACCTTATCATGGTTTCTGGATATTTAAATTTAAAAAAAAGGAAAGAAAATTGACCCATTTAATCTCTAATATTAGAAGAAATTGTTAATAGTATTGTGGACTATAATGAAAATCAGATATTCTGTATCAAATCATATGCCTGCTTGCTTGCTTGCTTGCTTGCTTGAGGCTTTCTGAAATAAAACTTCATGTTTTGATTGGAGTTGATAACTTGATTGAAAAGAAACCCTTGAAAGCATGAACATTTTTCAATAAGTGAGAAATGAAGAAGCAAGTGAATGGATAATGTCAAGGAAACTACTGAAATGATTCCACAATAATTATGAGAAGTAATAGTAAGAGATTGTAATGAAGATCAGATGTACACATTACCAGAAATAAGAGAATTTCATAAAATATTTAAATTAGCTTAACAGTAAACTTTTTATAAAATGTTTTTTAAAATTATTTAAAATAATTTGTGAAATGCATATTTAATTTTATAAAATTATTACTCAGTTTCAGTCTTTTAAATTTTCCATGATGGATTTTCAGAAAAATTTTCAAACGGATCTTTATCTTATAAGGAGATATGATTCTTCCATGCATATTAGAAAAAAGCATTTAAACTACAATAGCATTTTTCAATCATTTTTTGCTTGTGGCTCTCTTCCAAGTTTCACCTACATTTGTGGTTCTGCCTTTCACAGTCACTGTTAAATGAGGGAAAACTGTATCAAATGGCAAGATTAATATGTAGTTTTCATTAAAATAAAACTGAATGCATATTAAGTAAAAAAAAAACTACTACCTAACAATCCTATTTTATAAACAAAAAAATTTGTAAAAATATGCAAACAAATAATGTTTTTATTTTTAAATTGCCGTTTTCTCATTATGCATGTGGTCACTTTACATCCATTGATGTAAGAAGCAAAATAAAATAAAAAAAAAATTATCTCAAATCCTATATAATAGTAACTTAATGAAAATAAATGTAGTGCAATATAATATAGATTTCCTTTCCAATACTCCATAAAAAATTTCTTTATAATTTCCATATATTAATGACTTTTTGTATTTATACATGAATTAATCATACAGCAAAATTCTACACAGTATTATAATTTGGAGATTTCCTTTAAACTAATGAAACAAAATGATGAATATGATCCTGATAAAGTAATTTATGTTTGAAATAAAAAATAAAAGGAAGAGTGCCCATTAAGAAATTATTCATTATGAACATTTTTGAGTTTGATAAATTCAAATCAAAAATTAAAATAAAATACTATATGTGAAGTACATATGCATAAAAACAACAAAAAAATGCCATATTACTACTAGTAAGATCTTTTTCATCTTTTCTCAAGCTTTCTTATACAATACTCTTCACTTTGTCCTTCATTTTCTAAAGGGTTAGGACGTATTCATAGAGTTTATTTCTCTTTTAATAAGTACAAAAGATATATAATATGAACAACTGATTATTGTTGAAACACCGTTTTTTATCTCGTAAAGTTCTTTGATTATACATTCGAAATTTAAAGTTTGTCATTTTGTCTTTTAATAAATAATGTAAAATGACCCATTCATGCGGGATCGATTCGACCAAAGATGCGTGTGCTAGGGCACAATTGGTGCAAATACTGATTTTGTCCTCCGTTAAATCCGCCATTTCAGATTGAGTGTGGATAGTGGCGTCACTAGGGATAGGAGGGTGCGTCCCGCACTGGGTGATATCCAATGTTTTCAAGCGTATGTTAAAAAATTACATTTTTACCAATTTTACAACTGTAAGCCATTTTTAACACGCTTACGACCGAGCAATAAGATACCTAGTGTATGTATATATGACTTTTAATGTTTAGGTTCTAACCATATTAATAATAATAACCATTAAACCATATCATTTAATGTTAGGTTCATATGTATACCGGTATATGACTTTTAATGTTTAGAAACTCTTAATCTATGCTTTCTAATGACAAAGCATTTTATGTATTGATAATAGGGAGAAAAGGTAACGCTATGAATTAATGCATCGGGTGACACCAATGCTAAGAACGCACTGGATGTGGATATTGCATTACCAAATAAAATTAACCAGGGACTTGGGAAATTTTGAGTACAACGAAAATGCTTAATCATTTATAGATTTAATTTATTAGATTTTAATTTTTGCGTTGTTGAATACTACGATCACCAAAGAAAACTGATACCATTATGAATTTGGAGACTGGTCTAAAAACTTATTTTCATAGAGTGACGAGTAAAATATCGTTTTGAAAGTTTTTTTTTTATTTTATGATTTCAAAGTATCGCTGATATTTTTCCGATTTAAAATTCAAACGATAATTTTCATATTATTATACATTTGTTAATTGGAAATGCAGTACTATGTAAAAATATAAAGCGCGAGCAGGAAACTAATTTAAGGAAAATTACAGAGAATTCAGTATTCTATAAGTAACTGATCGAAATCTAACGGTGATTGATAGTTGTAAAAGAGGAAAAAAAAAATTAAACATTGACTATAGTAGCATGGAAACAGTTTGGATACAATATTTTGTAAATAAAAAATGAAAAGGAAACTAAAGCAGAATAGTTTACAGTTTTCCTTAATTAGAAAATGAAGGTTAGAGTAAAAGAAACGAGAAGCATAAAAGACGAAACAAGTAAAATTTGATCTTAGATAGACGGGAAAAGTTCAGATTAAAAAAAAAATAATGGTTCAATAATGTGTTGAATTTAAATAGAGCAAGTACAGGAAACTTTATAACACCAGTTCGAGGAAAGCAATTCGTGTAAAATATGTTCGAGTTGCTTATTTTGAAAATAGTGAAATTAAATTAAAAATAAAAAAATTCCAAAAGGAACTAAAATTGCTTACTTTCTAAAGCTGGCATTTATCTTTCAGTTATTTAGCATTTGGAGCCTATTGATTTTATTGTTTTTAATTTTGCTAGCATAATATCATTATGACATTAGTTGCCGAGATGTTGGCGTTATCGTGACATCATGGATTATAGACGTTTTGTTTCATCATTCACTGGTATATCACGATGATGTCACATCGGGTCTGCGACGTAATTTTGACAGATATTCAAGTAGGGGGTACTGTAATGAAATCAGTAAAGTCATATGTTATCGCTACACTGCTAACACTTAGCGCCATCTATTGATATTAATATAAACTAAAATTGTTTAATAATAATAGTGAAATTCTATCCTGTAAGATTAAAGGATACTGTATCGAAGTTCCAAAATATCATTATCAAATTTAATAATAATCTGATAATTAGTTCAAAAATTATTAGTGGGGGATAGATGCGCATGCATGCATATACGCATTATGTTATATATATATATATATACCCACAATGACTATTATTAACATTATATCTATATGCCTTATGTTAGATACAGTATTTATATAAATTTATAAGATAACATATATTCAACTTTTTCAAACTTTGATCTCCACTATCAAAACAAACGACAGTGACAGCCATTTTACGCTTTCAACAGTGTAAAAAGCCATTTACACTGTTGTCAATGTACTATTAACAAATTTTATTAATAGTATTTAAACAAAAGAAAAAAATTCACAAAATTACATAATATAAGTATTCTTTCAGTTATGGAATTAATAGAATAAATGTCTATTTTTGTAAAGCATTTAACCAAAATCAATGATCAGGTTAGTTTTGAATTACGTCGCCGAATCATACAAGAGTTAAATTTGGCAACGACCACTTTTAGAGCCCATCATGGATTGGCAGCATTCATGATGGGGTCAACCGGCAGGTTAAAAGGAAGGAGATTCAATGGCTAAGCCAGGACCTCACCTGTAAAACGATATGTACGATCCTGATCTAAGAAGATAAGTGACTACATTACCATGCGATCATTCTGCCTATTCTAAAATCAATGTTATAACTGTCAGCATTGTTTAGAATTTTTCAAAGTTAACGAAATCAACTAATACTAGTGTCAGTCCAAAAATAATGCACCACAATTAAAAAAAAAAAATTTGTTATACATTATTGTTGTTATTGCATTTTATAGATGCAACCTTTAAGAACAAAATCCTATTTTTATACATAGGCATTCTGTCTTTCATTTGTTTCTTTGCCATCTTAAAATACTTGTGGTAAACCCTAGTATATGTAGTGTTGATATTGATGATCGTTGTTTTCTCAACGGATTCATCAATATCATCAAATTTATCCAGAATACATTAATATATATAAAATATATATTAATGTTATATATATTTTATAAATGTTTATATTTTTATACTTCTAAATCTCGCACAAATTTTAAGCAGGGTATTTGATCCTATTATCTTAATGTTAATTTCTCATCTATAAAATTATAATTAATCATAATTTGAATATAATTATAATTAAATTATGATTTACTGTGGAAATTTTTATTCAAGTGATATTGATTATATATATATATATATTTTATTTCCATATTTAGGAGATGATGATGATCTTGCTAAAAAAATAGCTAAGAAAGTTCGAGTCTTATGTTGGATCCTGACTAACCCTAAAAATCACGAGAAGAAGGCCAAACATGTGAAAGCGACTTGGGGAAAGAGATGCGATATTCTCTTATTTATAAGTAGCGAATTCGATCCTAATCTTCCAACTGTAAGAATAAACATATCTGAAGGGAGAAACTATTTGTGGGGTAAAACCAAAGCTGCGTATCGATATTCATACGAACATCATAAAGATGATGCAGACTGGTTTTTAAAAGCGGACGACGATACATATGTAGTGGTGGAAAATTTAAGGTATTTTCTCATGTCTCACAATAGTTCACAACCGGTGTACTTTGGTTGTAGGTTTCGACCTTATGTTAAACAAGGATACATGAGTGGAGGTGCAGGTTACGTTTTAAGTCGAGAAGCATTGAAAAGATTTGTTGAAGGACTCGACGAAGACAGATGTCGAAAAGATAATGGTGGGGCGGAAGATGTAGAAATGGGAGCGTGTTTGGAGAGATTAGGTGTTGTAGCTGGTGATAGTAGAGACAGTAGTGGCAGAGGAAGATTTTTTCCATTCGTGCCAGAACATCATTTGATTCCAAATCACATTTCTAAAGATAACTGGTATTGGAAATATATATATTATCCTGCACAAGAGGTAATTTTAGATTTACTTTAAAAGTAATTAATTTAATTCGAACATTTATTTATTTAATTTTCATTTCAGGGCATGAATTGTTGCAGTGATACTGCCATTTCTTTCCATTACGTACATCCCAACATGATGTATGTACTAGAATATCTTATTTATCATTTAAGGCCTTTTGGAATTTCATATTCCATTCATCCAGCGCAAAATAACACTTGAATATTTTCTTTTCTCCCTTATCTAGAAGAATTAGGATTGATTGTAAGGCAATTTGGGGAGGAAAATCCTAGTCACAAAATTAAATTTATCAATAATTTATCTTAGGTTTCCATTCGATTCATATGTATGACATTCGTTTTACCTCATTTGAACATTATTGCAAGTGCACTTCATCGATTAAACGTTGGTATTTTGGATAGTGCCTTCTCTCTGTGCGTTAGAAATAATGACCTCCTTTAGAAATTACCTGTGTAGATAATCAAACGCAATAAAATCTGTTCTTTAAATATTTTATTTTTGATGTACAATTTGCATAAGACTTTCGTATGATTTTTATTTTCAGCCGTTTACTTTGAAAGTGATGTATGTTAAATATTATTAGCATTATGATGATAATGCATATATATTGATATTTGTGTGTGTTATGTTGTATATGTAAATAATTGGATAAGATGTAATTCAGTTTTTTTTAAGAATTTATTTGCATCACTCTTTCAAAATAAATTTACGCGGTTATCCGTTAACAACTTTCATAAAAATAAATTATGTCTGCAAGAAAGTTTGCAGCAAATAAATATTAAGAAAATTATATATTATAAAAATCTTGCATTTATAATTCAAAATATATTGCTTTATTGTGATCGGTAAAAATTCGTTTTAGTCTGCATTTGTCATGTTGATGAATGGTTAACTAAAAGATTAATTTCTTAACTCCAGAACATTGCCACGTAAAATTTCTTTATATTGTAATTACGAAGAAAGAATTTAAAATGATTGAATTATTATGAATGGTGACGTTGAACTTAAATCTTTTAAGATTTTACTTTTCGACATAAAATGCTTGATAAATTTTTTATAATAAAAATGACGAATCTATTATATTAATAGATTTGAAAAAGATTGATCAATATTACTGATAATTAGAAGAAAAAATTTGAGTTATAAGACTCAATGTTTAACCAATTTTCCTTAAATTGTGAATTTACAGGATGTAAACAGATTACTTATCCCAATTTTTTTCCAAAAATGAGATGTGCTAAGTAGTTCATTCAAAACTTTTTTGCATAATCAAAGTGTATCCAAAGAAGAGGATATCATAATTTATGTTCCGGAACAAACTATAAATAGGAGTTGGCCGAATGGCCGTGGTGGAAGCGTGCTATACTTTCAACTTGGATGATCTACATTCAATTCTCGGATCACACACCTCCAGTTTTTCAGATGTCCGAACCGGCTGAATCTTAGCCTATCTCTACTTGACTGCTAACATCATTAGGGGTATGGGCGCCAGCCAGATTGGCCGCGTGTAAACGCTTCGGCTTTCCACTCTGGAGGACCCAGGTTTAAGTCTCAAAGGGCGGGACTCATTTTCAGAGTCCCACTCTTTGAAAAGTGGGACTCTGAAAATGATTCCCGCCCTTTGAGACCATAGATTCCGGTTCCGGTCCGTCGATCCCCGCCTCCACAATCCGGCTGATCTCTCCATAGCTATGGGCAGCCTATGGAAAGTTTTATTTCGTCCTGTCACTTAGTGTTCTAATCATCGATGGTTCTAATAGAATGGAAAATGGCGTCATCTATAGACAAAAAAAAAGCCAAGGGTATGGACGGCCCGTAGTGGGAATTGTAATCTCCATCGCTTACTACATCGAGTGGAAAGTGACGTAAAACCACAAAAAACAACCATAAATAGGGGATAGCTGGATCAAGTGTATATAAAAAAAAGAATTGGGTGTCATTGAAGCTATTGTAAAGAATATTCTCCTATTAAACATTATTTTAATCTCTTACGATTTACAACAAAGAAATGCCGTGTCCTGGGGAGGGAGTCAGTGTTCGCCACATTGATTCACACCATCTGACTCGTCTTTATATGCTGTTTGCAGCTCTTAAGGATTTCTGTGTCAATGAGCAACGGTAAGCCTCTCGAATTCACTGTTTCATCTCGTCACTTGTTGAACGATTTTTTTTTATTCGTCCCCACAAAAAAGTCCGTTGGCGTCAAATCGAGATAAGAATTTTTGGCCATGGCACAGGACCTCTTCTCTCTCAATCTATCATCTGAAAAAAAGTTGATCCGCTGTGCGCAAAGCCAATATAATCAATAAGGAGCTGAACAGCCATTGTGTTGCGACTTCAAGAAAATGTCTGTTGATGACTAATCGTCATCAACAGACATTTTCTTGAAGTCGTGTAGGACATGAGAAAATCAAGAGTACTTCATTTCGTTGAAGAAGTTAGGCCCGATGACTTGCTGTCCAATAAGGCCAGATCAGATGTAAAGGGTCCAAACGTGTTAAGTTATCAATCTCTCAGCCAATGTGAGTTTTCGGGCGACCAGTATTACGCATTGTGGATGTTGGCTTTTCTATGGCTTTTGAACATTCACCATTCTAAAGAATTTGATGATAGAAACTATAGATTTTTTTCAGCAACCAGTTGTAGAAAACATCACGATTCTGAAAGTAATTGTCACCATGCTTTTGGTGGAAATTGATGTATGGATGCAAACTGCGTTCATTTAGAATTCTACAGTCATCTGATCTTAATTCTCTTGAATCTCCTGATGGAGTCATGCGGATTTGTAGCTGCAGCAGGATGAACATCAACTGTTTTGTCATCTCTCACAGACTACCTGATCTATTCATTTCGATGAATTGGCTGAACCTGATCAATCCCATGCACATGAGTTGCCAGACGCTGAGAAAAACTAAGCGAGTTAAGGCTGGGTCTCACAGGCGTAAAACACGACGTAAATACGTCGGCGTATCGTCGCTGATGATGTCACTTCCTGTATATTGCTAGACGCTGCGTCGTTACGCCGGAGATGGCTTTTCTTCAACTTTATGCGCTGCGCCAAGAATACGTTGGCCATTCGTCCAATCAGAAGAGAGATTGTTTCATTTCGTAATTCAGTATGACGAGTAGAGAAGATACCATGTGCGCGTACAATAATGAAGCATTTCTGGAAACAATGACATTCAATAAATTTATAAATGAAGCCATCGATAATTAAAATAATTCTTGAGTATCGCTATCCATGTTGAATCACCTACCTTGAAATGATATCACAATAATTAGCCAATAGCTAAACGACGTCGTTTATTTACGTCGCCTCGTACGCTTTCGGTGTGAACATCGGTACGCTTGACGTTACATGCGCGACGCATTTACGTCAGCGTATTGACGTCGTGTTTTACGCCTGTGAGACCCAGCCTTAACTCGTCCCGTCGGGACGATCGACGGGGCGATAGACGACGAAAGACAATAGCGACGGCCGACAAATAGGATAGCCAACGATGATGGCGGATGATAACGAATATGTTGAACTTTATAGAGTGCATAACGGACATTTTGAGAACATTTAAACGTTTAGTGTGTTAGTGCACGGACTATTTTAAGATAGAGTATGTAAAGATAGATTAGTGATTTAACACTGGTAATCTCTCTCTCTCTCTCTCTCTCTCAGGTATGTGGAAGGAGTGGAACACACACACACACACTCTCTCAAAACATTGTATCACTATACAAACGAACATTGTAACGTAGGTTAAGTTAGGTTTAAGTTAGGGTTAAGTAGATTTAGGTGAAATTCTTTGTTAATTGGTAAATAAATATGCTTATATTTTGATTTATAAATAAGTTTCCGAGTCAATATCTCTGATCCTGGACCTCGGATCCACGTACCATACAAATTTTACTGCCAACATCCTGACGAAATGACATTAGCATCCCCGCGATCCTTACATCACCCTAGACCCAGCACGCTACTTACTTGTTAGAATAAATTAATAAAACTCATTTTTAAAGCATGATCATACTTTTTGCCTTTTACTAACCCAAATCAGTAATTTATTTAGTCAATTTAAAAAATGATATTTTTCTGAATAAAAATTGAATGACTGGATAAAAATTTATTTCCACTTAAAAAATAAATTTTTTAAGTGGAAATAAAAAATTGTTAATTTTTATCACGTAAAAATTGGATTAAGTTAATTCACGTTACTGAGTCTCACCAGGGAAATATGTAATAGTGGAACCCACTCATGATTGTTTAGAGCCCGCATGGACTGGCTAACCAAAAGATTGAAAAACGGGCTTTAATGATCTTGGTCCCTTCCTGGAAAATCTAAAGGAATACGATTAGCGATTAAACACAGTTCTTCAATGGGCAGCAAATGCTTTATCACATTGCCATCCTTCGACTTCATCATAAGGTTTCAGATCAGTGCTGCCATCAACAACTTCTCGTGGCCACATAAAAATTTTCCTTGGGAACCGCTGGCTTAAAGTCACTGTCGTGCCTCTTGATATACAGCTTGGTTCAATAAAGTTTTCACCTCGAAGGAGTATGGTCGGCTATTGGGCAGTACTCGAATTAGGACCGATTAATCATGACAGCACTGTGCAACACGATTTGCTTATCGGGCGATTCCATTGCGCGGTATCCAACGCAACGAGGTATTCAAATGAAAATCGAGCACTATCGTTTGTAATGTAATAAAGCGATTCGAAATGAA
>WUQG02035534.1:0-10860 GCA_011317285.2 Androctonus mauritanicus | reverse complement strand
AAGTATACTCTAAAAAACTTTCAACACGTACCATAACACAAATGAGTATATATTAAACAGTACAAAACTGTATGCTTCAGTTTGGATACAGCAGCAGCCTTCTACAAACACAACGCTACTACCAGTGGCACCTTTTCGCAGTCACTTTCGTCGTTACTGAAATAACCCGGGTGCGCAATCTCTCCCCCCGCGCCATCTCTCCCGGCTTTACCTTATATAAAATGTTTAGTCGTTAGAAAGCACAGATTTAAGATTTCATGAGGAATATCATTTGTTGTAAGAACCTAAACATTAAAAGCCGTACCTACATATAGGGGCTTGATAAGCGGTTAAAAAGGATTTGCAATTGTAAAATTGAAAAAATATAATTTTTTAACATTCGTTTGAAAATATTGGGTGTAATCAGGTGTGGACTGCACCCACCGCATCCCTTAATGACGCCTCTGCATTTTAATATATCAATATTATTCACTTCTCTTTCTCGACATTTTGTTAAACTGTTTGTAATCGAAAGTTTGAATTTTTATGCAAATGCTATATTATACCGTAATAAATTTGTTTTAAAACATATCAAGTGAAAAATCAAAAAATATTGTTTGGGAAGATTCATTACACCTATGTTCCGATCTCTTGCTCTTTTCAGAATGCATACCATAAATCAGAATGTTTATGGTTTTATAATGATATTAACAAATGCCTATTTTCTAATGAATGCCACAGTTCTATTCTGCTAATAAAATTCGATTGTAGTTAGCAATCGCATTGCTGGAAATTTTCTATTCCATAAAATATATTTTTAAATGTCAGCTATGTAAGATTCGGCATATTAAAGTAAAAAAAAATTATTTTACCACATTTGTTTTATTTTTTATAAAGTAATCATTGAGAACAGCGTTATTATGTTATTTAATATATATTTATTTATTTCAAGGTGATCACTGTTAACGTATAAGTAACTTTGCTGTTAAAATATCTACATATTTCTTGCAGAATATAATTACCGAATGTTCTCTTTAAATTATTTATAAATAGTCATAGATATCAGAAAAAGATTTTTTCATGCATGCAGCACTGAATACGAAAATGGTCGTTTTCATATATTTAAATTTAGACAACTTTTTTATTAGCATCAAATTTAGATTCAGTCTCTCTTAAAAAATAATATAATATATGCATTCCCTTTTAATATGCATTCTGGCTATTTGTCAGATATTCTAAGTTCATTTAAGGGTTGTTTGTTTTTTAAAGAGTGTTTTCCTTCTGCATTTAATTAAAACACGTAATTACTTGATTTTATAGATAAATTTTTCCCAAAACTGAAAATGTTCTAAAATAAATAATTTAAATTAGCTTAATGATCAGCAGATTTATAAATCGAAAACATTTTACGTGATGAAAGAGGTATCATAATTCTATTGAAAATCTAGGATCATCATTGAATTTAAAGACCCATTCTACCTTAAAGAAATGACGTATAAATATAATTTTCGTGACACAATTCTTTTAAAATATGCCCCCAATAGAAGATTTAAGTTATTCCTGAAAATATTATTATGTATCTAAATATTAATTTTGTTTGGTGGATATTCGATTCATATATTACACATGTAATTACTATCTCAGTTAATACAACATTTTTACTGAGATTTTTTTAATGGATTATAAAGACTATTTATATTTCTTACATCTTATATAGTTTTATCAATATTATCATCATATACTGCTACAAACAATATTGCATTTTAAAATACATTAATAAGTTGTATAATATAGATAACATATAGATATATCTCTTAAATTCAATTTGATTTTAATTTTTGGATTTGTTTTGATATATATACAGCGATCCGGAAATATCTTGAATTTATTCGATAAAATGATGACCAGATTGAAAGTCGTAGCTGCCGTTGGTGGTATTGATTCAATTGCTTTGTTATATTTGGTATCCCTTTTAATTTTTCTTTTATATTTATCAAATAAAACAGCTACTAAAATTTTATATATTTCATTATTATAAAGTTTGTTTCTTTCAGATAATACGCCTAGGAGTACTATACAAGTATCCCTCATAATGGAATATATTTCTTTATAAAAAGCGATAATTCAAATTTTATGCAGAATTATCAAATACGGAATATATTGAATTCTTGAAAATGTATTTTATTTTATGAAAATTTATCTGCTTTTTAAATTTAATTTAAAATGCTCTATAATGTTTTTTTTTTTCTATTACTTTTTAATAATTTTTTATTTTCTGCGTAGTGTGATAATGAGACTGATGTTAACGTAAAAATGTTAACTATTGTAATATTATTTATAATAACATTTTACTAGGAAAAACTAGTAAATAAAAGTTTTTTCTTTGACAGCTATGGTAGTATTTTTTTCAATTCAAATGAAAATGCCCACTAAAGGGAACTGTGTGATCTTTGGTAGGTGTTACAAAAATGAAGAATTTTTTAATAAATTTTTTATGTATTATCGTATTTTTTAAACAGTAAGCTTGTATATGTTTGTTTTAAATATGTTCAAACTGATAAAACTTATAATTAATGATTGACATGTCATAATGTTGTAATTCATTTAATTAAGTTATCTAGTTTTATTAATTTTAACAATAAAACTCTAAAAATAATGATAAATCAGTATAGTTTTTTTTTAATTTATTTATCTAATAATAAATAATTAACTTACACAAATTAAAACTTCATAAAAGCTTAATACTTTAATACAAGAGTTAAAACGTTTATTTATATATGAGCATATGGAACAAATAAAAAATAATTTCTGATCTAAATAAATGTTGATTGTTATTGCTTTTAAGTTTAAGTAGAAAATTATCCAATTCCAGGTTAATGTTTTTAGTAACATATCATTGTTAATCTTGTAATTCAATGAGAAGATGTTAAAATTATACAAACGAATAGTAATTGGATTCATTTCAAAGATAAAGTTGGTTAAATATTTTTGAACATTTTTAATTTGGTATTAATAGTAATAGTATCAGAATTATCAACATAGAAAATACTCCAGAATAGGTAGAATTACAGTATGTTGCACAATTTCAATATTAAATTGTTTCTTGTTAGTATATTTTGGAAAAACAAATAATAAAATGTAAAGTACGAAGAGATTTCTCCCAATATAATCTTCTTGATAAAGAGAGCATCTATAAACTACGTCACGCTATTCCGAACGTTTTTTGATTCTTCTCTCTCTCTCTCTCTCTCTCCTTCATCATTTTTCCTCACATTAAGCTTGACTCTTCTGACCGTGATTTCACAAATTTAAAAACTCTTCCCTTCTCTTAAAGCTTTTTCCGATTTTACATAAAAGTAAAAAAATAATTAAGATAGATAAAAAATAAGTATTATTTTGTACTGTTATTTTGTTCCATACAATGTTTAATTTCTATAAACTTTTAAACAAGATACAAATGTCATAGCTGATGTAGGATAATGTTGGGTAAGTCGTACCACCGCTTAAGTCGTACCTTTTAAATATTAGGCGTAATATCACGCCAACTGCGCTTCTTCCGGCAAAATGAATTACTCCATAGTCAATATGGTTAACTAAAGTTGACTATGAAGTAACTCGTTTTGCCGGAAGAGGCGCAGTTGGCGTGATATTACGCCTAATATTTAAAAGGTATGACTTACGCAACCTTACCCTATACCTTAGAAGAACTTTAGCAGCCATATCCAATAGTTTGCTTAAAATTTTCCAAAAAACACTATATAAGAAAATTTATTTCTAATCAAAATCGATAATTAGTGGTAATCAACATT
Source organism: Androctonus mauritanicus (assembly GCA_011317285.2). NCBI lineage: Eukaryota > Metazoa > Arthropoda > Arachnida > Scorpiones > Buthidae > Androctonus > Androctonus mauritanicus. The sequence continues at coordinate 7,072 of WUQG02035534.1, read as the reverse complement.
ATACCATGAAAAAGAAGTCCACCTGAATTAATTTACTACGGTTTATGAATTATATTTTTGAAAACTTTGAGAATTCTAAAACTGTTTATAGGGCCTACTTGTTACTTGGAATTAACTTCTGGTTTTGATTCTATGGACCTTAATATGGTTTATGAAAAACTACTGAATTTATTTGGTATTGCTAAATGTATTCTACAACACTGGATTCTCAATTTATTATTAAATAAGAAGTGTTTCGTTGTTATAAATGTATCTATTATGAATTATTTCTATTCAAACATAGGTTTATGAAGGGATCTTTTTTAAACGCTTTTCTATACACTGTGAAATCATTAATGGTTATAGGTTATGCCGACGATATTAAAATCAGTAACAATCCTTTGCAATTCCGGATAGATATATCATAACTATTTACGAATGGCTTAAACCATAAATTTTAACATTGATATGAATAGAACGATTTATGTCAAATACGCATTGCTAAATTATCACTTTGAGTGATGTTTTCTATTTGCTCCGTTCCATAAAGGTTTGGGAGTATATATGTTTATATAAAATATAGGACGAAAGCAAATTGTCACAAAATAATGTTTTAATAAGCTTAATAGTTTTTATTAATGATAAATTTATCAATCGCCAGAGAGGTGAAATAATTGCAGGCTAATAGGACAATTATTAATGTTTTCTTTAGAAAATCGCATAATTTATTGAATAATTTTTAGTAATCGCTAACATATACTATTTGTCTCTTTTATTGTTTGCAAATTCACATTTGCTATGGTTTTTTATAGCATTTTGTAAGGATTTATCTTTTCCACTTGTTTTTTCAGCAGTATTTTAGGATATTTGTTAATGTTTATCTATATTTTATAATTTTAAAAAATCTTTTATTTGACCTAGTTTGGTCGATAAGATTCTTCTGATAGTAGATAGCAAATAAATAAATAACAAAATTTACTATATAATAAATTTGAAAAGATATATAAGGAACTCATTTTTAAAACTTTCTACGAAGTTATAGAAAAATATTGAGAATGGACTATATCATCATTATCATAATCAACCATAATCAATCCACTGCAGGATGGAGGTCTCTCCTAGCAATTTCCAGTTTTTCCTGTCTATAGTCTCCCTATTCCAACACCTTGATGTACAATTAACAATTTCATCTCTCCATCTGAAATGTGGCCTCTCTCTTGCAATCTCATCACTCTTTCGTTTTTTATCCCTTGGATACCAAGAGATAAAAAATAAAAAATGTGGTCTCTTTCTTGGTCATTTTTTATCCCTTGGTATCCAAGGAATAAAAAATGACCAAGAAAGAGACCACATTACAGAGGGAGTATAGCACTTTACTCCACTCCATCCTTTCATGGAGTGGAGTAGGTTATAAAAAGTGGTTTACCCCTCCAATTTTTATTATTTATACTTTTTATATACAGTATATAGTACAGCATTTATTTAATGTTGTTTTTATGTTAATTATAGTAATAACTGCTTGCTAGGCTATACTAGGAAATGATACTAAATAGCATTGAATATTTTTCTTTGGAATATTTTGCATATTTCTTTTTAATAAATATAATCAAAAATAATAAATAATAGAAGGTAGGTACTGATTTAACTGAATTTTCGATTCACCCTTCATTTAGATTATTTTAATGAGCTTAATTATTTAATAAAACAATCAAATGCAGTAGATAATTTAATGCAATAAATAATCGTTTTATAGTCACATTTAATACTAATTAAGAAGATATAACAGTAATCGTTAATATACTAACTATAATATATAAGCAGTTCCAGCAATAATCAAAATACCTTTCTTTCCGAATGTATCATTTATTTTAAATTTATTTAGCATTTGGAATCCATTGGTTTATATCCAACTTTAATATTAATTTAACAAGTATAGATGTTACGATGACATCACGGCACCTAATTGATGACGTAATCCTAAACCTCATAAATTATCAGTTTTGTAGCATCATCCACCTTTACGTCATAGTGACGGTACGTCGGGATGTGATATTGTGATAATATATGCTAATGATAGACGACAGTATGAAGAAATCAAACCATATCAGCCATATGTTATTCCCAAACATCCTTGATAACTCCTGATGTAACTCCCATACATTAACGCCATCTATTGGCAATAATATAACTAAAATTATGATAAAAATTATATTTTATTCTATAGAATTAAATGATCATATAGTATTAAAGAATATGGCATTTAGGAATTCCTTTAATGGCAGAACATCGTTACCAAATTTCATGAAAATCTGCTAATTCAAAAGTTATTAATAGGGAATACATAGACATGAACTCGATCTCGTGTCTCCATTTCCTTTGGAAAGTAGATTAAAAACACAGAATAAAAAGTTTATAACAATAAAATAAATTTGAGATTTCATTAATGAATACAAATTTGAATATTTATACAAACCAATACATTATTCACATTTTGCTATTATAATTAAATTAATTTCATATACAATAGAGGCATCAGATGAATAATATTAAGAAATTTTAGTTCTAAAATGTTTTTGCCACATATTGATTTTCAATACTATTTTTAATAAATATTAAAATCATAATTTATCTACAATGATTAGAATTCGAGAATATTTTTATTCAAAACTTGGTTTAGAATAAATACGTATATTCATAATTATCTATGTCCAAAATTGCTACTAATTATTCTTAATAAAATTTTGAAATCTAAATATGGTTTACACTTTTAATGTTTGAATTTTATAAGTGTAGGCCTACGTACTGTATATTAATTTCGAATATTTGAATTTTTAGTAGAAGTAGCTAATGTAATTGCAATAGATGATTAATACTATTGCAAATGATACGCAATTGATGCAATTTGATAACAAATAAAAATTAAACAATTCTAGTTTAGTTTCTATTTCTTATCTTCATGAATAAATATTAATCATTTATATGTACTTTTGATTTAGATTGTAAGTGATCGTTGATTGTAAGATATACTGAATATTATTTGCTGTACTGTATTTGAAATATTCTAGCATACAATTCGATAACTGAAATTACTAGAAACCAAAATTGAAAAAGATATTGATTTCAAAATCAAAATTTTGTATGAACTTTATGAATTTTCAAGTCATTCTTAACTATAAAAATACAGTATATCTTATCTCTAATTGATAATCATTCCTATTATAATTCACTTTGATGTTCTGTGAAATTATTTTCGGCATAATATAAACACTATTTTTGTTCGCATATAGGAATGTAAAAACATCTGTATCTCATATATTTTACATTTCTTTTTTTTATACTTCGGAAAAAAGATATTTTGTTTTTGGGGAATGAAGGAATTTTAATTGCTTATTCGGGGCAGATGTATTTTTCTTATACTATATTTGTGTAATATGAAACCTGGTTCCTTGGTATAAAACAACATGCTCTTTATTGATATAGTCAAAATAATCAGTAGAGATTTTGTTCCGCAAACGATATTTACTTATTTGCTTAAGTGAGGAGATAGAGGCACTTCTATATTGTCTGTGAAATATTACAGTTTTGTACAATAAAAATTGTAATATTTCACAGTTTTGTAGATTAATGAAAATGAGACACACTTCGCCTCATTTTCATTAATGTACAAACTTGAAGACATCATACAGAATACGACATGTAAAAAAGTCGATAGAATAACCTTTTGTAAAGTTCTTGTTTTTTTCCACCACGAAAATTGGAAATCAAGTCATCGGTAAATGTTTGATTTTACGGCATTTGATTTCTTGGATAAAATATTTCAAATAAGTTTTTTCTAAAATTTTTCATCATCATAGAAATTGAAAATTCCGCGAAAACGAAAATTAAATTCAACATTACAAGTGAAGAAAATCCGGTAATGAAGTTTAAACCTTCAAAATTTAATCTGGATAATGATATTAATATAATTACTTCTTCAAATTTGTACCATTAACTGGATACCTATTCGAATATATCGGAGAGAGAATTAATATTGTTATTACCTCGATACTTGGAAGGAAAAACACTATCTCATTTTTTGGAAATCTATGATATTAATCATACATGGACTCAAATAACTGACATCCTTAAACAGATAGCTACAGAAAGATCTTATAAAATTTTCAGTGAATTTTGCAGTTTAAATATTTCCCAATGCAAAACTTAGAAAACTATTACTTGAAAAAAAATCAAGACTTGGCAGATTAGAAAAATGAAAGAATTAATTCTTGAAGGTTTAACTTTTCACCTTCTTAAAAACATTCAACAACTCTTAATAATACAGAAGCCTACTAAATTGGATTATTGGTATCAAACTGTTTATAAATTGATCAGTCAATTGGAAAATGAGAAGATTTTAATATTACTTTCTCTAATACCACTGCGAATCAAAAAACTTTGATAAAAAAGGAAAAAGCAGAAAAAACTGAAACAAAACCTCTTCTACTCATTCCTTGTCCGAGACATTTGGAGCAAAAAACAAACATATTTTCATTGGCTTTCCGATTGCGAGCTTCCAAGTATGCCTCCCCAATCAATAAGCCACAATATTTTTACCCATCAAAATATGACTGTATCAATCATTGTTCTTTCAAAAATCTTTCACTTATGCAATATTTTTACCAAGCTCAACCCTTAAATCGAGTGCTTCGACTTCTAAAAATCAAGAAATTATGCCAAAAGAAATAATCTGTACTCCTAAGATTCATCAATCTCATCGTACTGAATGATGCCAGCTTATAAGCCACAGTTCTGTATTGTAGGTATCATACTTAGGCCTATGTTGTTGAGGAAATATATCCATATAAATTATTGGTATTAATTGAAAATCATAATGTTTTCAAATAAAATGGGGTATTTAAAAAATAAAAATTCTTTTTTAAAATAAAATTATATTTAGATATTATTTAAATTGCCATTAAATAATAATATAATTAAACAAAGATGGTATCGTGTGAATGTGCGGTTTATATAAGTTAATGGGCCAATTCGTTCTTATGTGCTAGCTGTAAATTCGATCTCTAACAGCAATAAGCTACAATTCTAGATTTTTTAAAAATCTTTGCTAATCAAGATAAAACTTAAATTTTCTTTTCTAAAATAAAACAATTTGAAATATTCTCGAAGAAAACAAGCATTTTTTTCATGTTATTTTCTATCTACAACTTTTCACTAGCGATTTGTAATGCTTGAATTTTACAAATATATTTTTGTGTGCTAATTTCTAACACTGATTTTTTTTAAGTTTGGCTTAATTTTTTTGAAAATAATTTATTGAATATTTTCTTTCAGATAAGCCACAAACATCTGATTCTGTTTAATCTATTTAATTCATTAAATATTAATATAAATTAAATTGCATACAATGAAATATTTGAAATTAAGTAAGATTTCATGGGAGAGACCATAGCCTGTATAACCTCTCCTATAATTCCATCCGTATTATATTATGTTATCTGAATAAATTCAATAATCTTATCTTCAAATATAAAAAAATTGTCCAATTAATGTTTATCATTATTTCGATAAAATATTATTTATATATAATCTTTTCAGCTTCTCAAACAGTTTCAATTTCTAATCAGTCTACCACCAGCCTCTCTAAATAATTTGATTTTACTCATAAAGAAATATATTGAAGAAAAAATATGGAAAAATCTACAATTATAAAAATAGTATCAGGTGTGTTAATGGTGAGTTATTGATTTTGCTCATTTGAACAATTTATTATATTAATTTTATTTTAAAATAAATATTTATCTGTTGATATAATTTTAATATTTTAATATATTTTTATTAATTTTAAGAAATATATTAAATTATTGGTCTCCAAAGTGCAGTTCGCATCCCCAGGAGACCTAAAAAAATTTCAAGGCTGCGTATTTTGCTTTTAACATGTATCATATTTATTGTATGGGTGTGCTAGTTTTCTTTTTTGGCGCTAATTAAAAAAAGTTTGTACCTGTATTAAGTGAACGCGAGTTTAATATTATTTTTATAAAAAAAATCAGTAAATAAAATTGTATATTTATTTATTCAGAATAAAGTGACTGCTATAATAATTTGTATAACCTTCCTCTTCATTGTTTTTCGTCATATCATGCTTACCTCCTCCTCGTGACGTCACAAATTTGAAGGACTTCCCTTCAACGTAAAACATTTCCCTGTGTTTTCGTAAAAAAAGAAAAAGAATTGAAGATAACAAAACAGTTTATCTTGACATTTATCAGTTTATGTAGTTGTATAATGAGGTACTCTTGTTGTGAAATCGAATTATGAATAGTGGAAATAGGAATTACATTATTTTGTTACTTTGTTATACATATTGTTTAATTTCCAAATAAAGTTTCAAACAATTTTTATAGATTTCTTAAAACTAAATTTGTTTATTTTAAATTTATAATAAACTTATCTTCAAATACGTTACAATATAATCTTTATTTTTCGAATAATTAAGCATAAACATTTTATAATTTCTAAAAATGTCTTGATGACTAAAAAAATCATTTTTCATTGCAACTTCACAGTTTTTATGATTCATTCCTCCTATATAATTTATCGTCATAAATCTGTTATAAAATCTCCCTTAACAGTGTGACGCAATTTATGAATTCTCCGTTAATACAGATATATATAATATTATCTACATTTAGATAGACGAGTTTAATTGTATTTTCAGTATCTTATAAACTTGTACATTTTTCTGTTTCAAAATCTAATAAAATAAAATATCTAACATCATCAATAGTATTACCTACAAAAACTAAATATGATAATAAAAGGAGAATTCGAAATATTGAAGATTTTAATTATAATCAAAAAACAATAAATAAAATAATAAATTTAATTGATATTTCAAATAGTTATAAGTAACACAAAATATTAAAAATTTTATTGAAATTAGAATTACTTTAAGACAGATCTATTATCAGAATGGTTTATTTATGATAATTCCCAAGGAAATTATTGAATTTCAACATATCGTGAGGTGAGAACCAGAGGGTTCTATCTGACATTTAGAAAATTGTTCAGGAGAGCAATTTTAAATTTGAATTTG
>WUQG02035533.1:0-29980 GCA_011317285.2 Androctonus mauritanicus | reverse complement strand
TTTGTCATTTTTAGTATTTGTTTATAATTTTTATGGAAACACAGCTTCCCTATCGGCAAATGTCACCGCACGCCACTGATATAATTAAGAATATCAATGTTATAAAATCTTTAAAAACACTCTTACTTAATACATTAAATATTTTAAATTGATTAAAGCTTAATTTTTTATTAGATGACTCTTTATATCCTCTTCGTTTTTTTACTTTGTTGAAAATTTGAATGATGACATCGATTTGGAAATTTACTTAAGTGAGTATATAATTAATATTATAATACTCCTACCTATTAGCTTAAGAAGTTATTTTAACATCACTCTGTTTAATGCTATTCAAATATGTCTTTCAGAAGACTTGGAAAGTTTGTCGAAGAGTTCGAGCGAGTTAATTTTTGTTTCAAAGAATATACAGAAGAGTTTATTGGTAATTTAAAATATTCCACCGATTTCGGTTAGAAATAAGCTCAATACGTAGACGTAAAGTTAGATTTGAATATATAAAATAAAAAAATGAATTCATACAAAAGTGCAAAAAAAAATTGAGTGATTATATCACCAAAGTTTTCTACTGTAATCTTATCGAAGTTTTTAATCTTTTTTTTTGCTTTAGAGAGGATATCTGGATGGAAATTTATATTATTCTCGCAAATATTAACATATCAATATATTCCTTAGTCCCGGACTTAATGATAGCTTCAATTTTCCTTCCATTATAAAGTACTAGCAGTCACTTTATTACGTGTCCATCTAGAATAAATTTGTTCATTAATTACTGATCCTCTTTCATCCCTCAATTTATCTCTCCAATTTCCTCAACCTGCGGTAAGCAGATAAGTCCTGGAAGAACAAGATGTCCCACTAATTGCTACTTAAATATTCTTCATCAATATTCTGCTAAGTTGCCAAAATTTTGTCTTTAGAGCGATATATCGAAGTGTTATCTTACCTGGTTTTTATTTAAGTACGCATCGAGAGAATTTTCTTTAACTAATAACTAAACTTAATCTTTTAATCCAAATGAATTAAAATAAATACAGTTGAATACAGGAAATAAATTACTAGAATAGAATTTAGTTTATTTTTTGAGTAATTTGGGAATTTAATTTAGAATCATATAAATCTTTCTCATTCAATGTATTCTTAATGAAAAAAAATTTTTTAATATATGAATATAAGTAATTCTTGTAGTTCTTATAGTATAATATATAAATTCTTGTAGTTAACGTACTAAATATAATATATATTAGTGATTTTTATATCGATTGTTACACTTCGAAGCAAACTTGTTATATAGGCCTACAAGACATAACCGATGTTTATGAAATTTATCAAAATATTTTTCTATGGTGTAAAAATAAAAACATAATTGATGTTTATAAAAGAAATCAAATTGAAAGATGTTGATATCTTGCTATTAAACGGAACAAATTTTCTTCGATCGATTTTATACATTAAAAATGAATGACAAATTATAAAGATAAGCATTTAAATAATTTATGTCTTAATTTAATGTTTATAGTAACTTTGTTTTATTATTTTAGATTATGTACGAATTATTTATTGTTGTCTACACGAATTTGCGTCAGATCACCATGGCCGAAAGAATTTTGATGAGATCACGCTCCCTTACACAAATTCTGTTTAAAATGGTATTTTCTTCTCTATTATTTATTTATGCAATTTTATCTGATACGAGACGCATCCTCACTCTCGCATTTATTTCGCATTTCCAGATAACAATATAATTTAGAAAATCAATGGCGCAAAATTCTTCTACAAAGCAATTTTGATAATGAGATTAAAATATAATAAAGATTTGAAATGATATAACATTTGTTGATATAAAATAATGTTTCTTGCTCCTAATTAATTAAATTTTTTTAATTTAAAATTTTAAATAGCGGAACAAAATTAAATTTGATTAATATTTTCCCTTTTAAAGTAGCAAATAATTATTTAATATTAAAACAGAATTTTCTTAAATATTGTACGTGAAGCTACAAGTAAATTATCTGTTGTCCAAATATTATTTAACATAGTCCTATATTTGTTTAACTGTGGTTGCCTTATTTTAACTAAAAAAAATTTTAACCAAAAATTATAGTTTTATGATAAGTAACATTTAGGTAAATTTGAAACATTTGTACAGTATATTTATTTTTTATACGTTAAAAGAAAATTAAAACTTAATTTTAAGTATCGGTTTTTAATTTAATAAAATTTAGAAATAGCCGAAAATATTTATTCTTTTATGAAAGCTCAGCCATATTACTTAATAATTCAAAGTAAATTCGATTTTTCTAATTCGTTATGCTTAAGAAAATTGATATCAAACGTTTTGAACAGTTTGTTAAGAATATCGGTTAAGAAGAAAATAAATTATCGAAACTAAATTAGTAAAACTGAAAAATCCCATTTTCCCGGTTGTTTATCGTAAAATGAACATCTTTGTCACCTAGAATGGTAAACAAAGTTCTTTCCATCAGAAAAAAAGCGCAAGCATGGCACAGTTAAGAGGAATTTACACAAAGATATATTGTTAATCTATGTAGAAGGAATCGATAAATGTTTACCCGAGAAACGCTTAATTCCCATTTAGAGAGAGATTTTTCGGTGTAATCGTAAAGTAAATCGTTTTTTAAATTTCAGTAATGGATTTTCATTAATAATTTTAATAGTTTTTGTCTTTCTTCCGATTAATAGGCCCTATAATATAGAATATATATTTTTTCAATTTACCTTGGCAAAAATGAAAAGAATTTTGAAAGAATGAATAGAATACTTTAAATAGTATGCTATTGTATAGGGAAAAAAGATGAGTTTATTACTAACGGCCACCAATATTCCTATAGATAAATCCACATTTTTTCAATGATGGAGAAAAGACAGAAATATGCTAATCTCATTATGAGAAACACTAATTATTCTAAGCAAAAGAAAAAAAAAACAGAAATATATATATATATATCTATAATGACAGTTTTAGATTTTAATTTTCAATCAATAAACAATTCTCTTTCTCTCTTTATATGTACAGTTTATAATATATCCGACAGCCTACACTTCGAGAAACCACCATAATAACTGCAGCTGTATCCGCATTTCGAAAACATACATGTATATGTATAATTGCAGCATGTTACAACACAATACTAATATATATAGGCCTATATGTATAAATGGAGAATTGTTTCTTGATTGAAAATTACAATCCAAAACTGCCATTGTTTATAAAATTTATAATAATCGGAATAAATTTAATTTGGAAAATATCTAACTTATGAGACAAGAAGTTAAAGTGGCGTAAATTCCTTTGTTAGATGTTACATTACGTATATCTAACAAAGGAATTTAACATCTAAATTTTGATCAAATTTTGATTGTTATTATGTATACACCGATCAAAATAAATTTTGATTAATGAGTAATCAGATTATTAATAACATCTTATATTCTGATATTATTTCTTTAGCTTAAATTCTTCTAAATACGCGCATTTATATATTAATTTTTCCTCCTTTCGCGCATTTAAATTGTTTCATGATAATTCAACTACTGTAAAAGGAAATTGCCCTATTCTCTACCTAATATTTGTGTCATTGTTATTGATTATATCACTTGGAAAAGAAATGAAAGTGCATGGAGAATAAGCGCGAATGGTTGGCTAACGAAGATAAATACCGGTGACATTAATTTTAATTGAATTAAATTATACCAATGTCATTAAATGTTTTGCAATTTATGACAAAAGTTTATTACGCGTAAACAACGCAACCGTTTCTAACTTTCCGATTAACCGATTGCCCGTTTTATCCTGGGAACTGAATTATAATCCGTCGAGAGTCATCAACAACTAGCCATGAATTTTAGAATAGGTTGGCCATTTTCTATTAAACGACATCTTCCTACTGACTGATTGCAGGCAAATTATTTCATATTTAAGTTATCTTGGCTCGATACTCCAAACTTATTAAACGCAACCAGGCCGTAGGGACCTAGGCGTGAGGAAAACCGATTTGCATTCACACTAAAAAAACATCAAAATGGCAAATAACATGCAGACAGTATTACAAATGATCAAAACTTGTTCCGTTTTCATTATACTAAATTACCCCGAATGCACTTTCATAACAGATGGCTGTTCTTATCTAATAAATTTAATAGCCATGTTTTTAAATAATGGCATACTGAAAGTTCCATAATGAACTTTAAATTTTTTTCTTCTTTTTGTTTCTAAACATTGCCGATAGCAGTGTTTTGGCACGATATGGTAACTACAGGTGCGAGAATAAACAATCTGGACAATTAACTCGCTTTTAAATAAAGTTGGTGACATTCTGGAATAATTACAATAAAGTGGTACGAGTGAAAATGCGGCCGAGCAAGTTTTTCGCAAATTATTCGAAGAAAAGGTACGAAAGATATAATTTACCTATGATTTAAGAATGCCGATTCTAATATTCTGTAAGTCGGTCTTTAAGAATCCTTAATCAAAACATATTGGCAGCGAAGATATCTGAATTAAATTAACTGAAATCAGATAGATACGAGCATTAGTCATCATAATAAGGAGAAATACCTAATTTTTATTCATTTCTATTTCTTCTTAGTTAACCAGATTAAACTAATATCCCTCTTTATAAATTTCCAAAGTTGATGAAAATGGGTGACGGATGCAAATTTGCTAATCTTAAAGCATTTTTAGCCATCAGATCGACTCTGGGCTTTCCTATATAAAACTACGGTACAAAAGTTATAAATTGCATCAAATATTACATAAAAAGATAAATTATGACTGTTCATTCCTTTAATTTTGGGAAATTTGCATTTTCAAACTACCTGTAGGGATAATTAAAATACACCTGATTCTTTTCATTTTTGTATTTTAAATAATAAAAAGAATAATAATGCTTATTTTGAAATAAAAATATCTTGAAGAGCGAAAAATGAACTAAAAATAACAGATGATTATTTGATTCCCGAACAATTAAATTCATTTTTTAAAATTAATGAATTTTCAACGTAATTTTAAAAAAATTGAATCCTAAAAAATTGAATAATTAGGTTCATGTTGAAATGATTGCGTATAGAAAAAATTCAGCGTTGTATAGGATAAGTTAATGGGGTAAACAAAATTAATTAGGTACTTCTTTTATCAATTTTTCAAACACGAGTCTCAATGAAAGAAAATTCAGAAATCAAAATTATTTTTATTATAATTTCTATAAAGTGGACGTTCTAGATCTCTTTAAGAAATATTTTGGTTTAAATATTTACCTTTCAATTTCTGGTAAATTACATAAAATACTGTTAGTATTTTCTCGAGAACGGATGAATTTCCTTCCATTTAACAAAATTTCATTCAAAATCCAATCATATGTGAAATTAAATTTTATAATATACAAGAGAATTAAATCTAACTATAAAAAATTGTCTAATTTATTTGTAGAACTGAATAAATGAAACAGACCGTTGATTTATTATCTGTAAAATACAGTAATGTGTAAAATTATTATTAATTTGCCCAACTTTAAAATAATTTTTCGTTATTTTTAAAATCTAATATTTTTTTATTATTTGATTGTTATAGAATCATTGGTGATTATTTCACGAATAAAAATATTCCATAAAGAAACTGCTGCAATAAACTGAACGTTTTCTATATCGAATGAAAACATATAACAATGGGTTTATATTTTCTCTGTAGATAAGTTCAACTAGCACAGAGATGTCCAACCTTTTGGGTTTTTTGGGCCACACTGGAAGAAGAAGAATTGTGTTGTGCCACATTATATGAGATGGGAGAAACATCATTAACTATCCAACGAAATAACTTATTTATTTTTAAAGCGGCTAGCCTTAAGAATAAAATAAGCTATGAAAAAAGATAGTAAATTTTTTTAAAAAATGTTATATTTCATATTTTCAATTATCGACTAAAAACGAAAAATGTAAGGCAAATTTTCATTAATTAAATTGCGTCGTATCAAAAGGTAGTGTAATCGAAAGGTAACACAATTTTATCCAAAATATTGTCATTTTTTAGTATATTTATTTCATATTTCATATTTTACTTAAAATTTCAAAAATAGATTTATCTCGTCCAAAACTGAAATAAGATTAATAAAATATAACTGTATTTGAAGCAAAACCGACAAGATTCTAGATAAAAAAATAATTCAAATTCTACTAATACAACTTTTTCAAATTTTCTTTCCTTAAATGTAATTCAAAAACAAATTTCTGCCTTCGGAAAATTTAGGATCCATCATCGAAGACACACTTTCACCCAATAAACGAAAAAAACCCATCCGCCATAGTTGCACTGAGTAAATCAGGATTGAAAATTTTTAAACTGTTTTTTTATTCCACTTCCATAGCGTGTATATACATCAACGGCTCTCAATGGCTTAATAAGGTGTGACGCTATTTCATTGTCGAAATATAACCATTGTTATTAAGGAAATTGTAATTAAATATATTTTTTTCAAAATATAATCAATGCATATTACCACAATTCCGTGATAGGATTGTTCTGATAGGTAAAGAATGGAGATTAATGGAGAGAGCCAAAAACCCCTAAAATTTCTAAAGATATTTGTAGTAGCCAGAGTTTCTGAATGAGCAAAGCCTAGACATAGAGACAACGATAAAAAAAAAAAAAAATCAGATTATTTTCAGTTTAAAGCCACCAAATCTACGCTATGGATATAAAACGATAAATCCAATTTGTAGACCATCGGGAATGGTCAAATTCGCAATGATTCCGCCGGTGAATATAAGGAAAGAGATCAATGGATCTGCTCATATCTTCTAGAAAAATAAAGAATGCAAACGCGATCAAATCTCCGATCATAGACCTCGTTTTCTGTTAATAGGCAATAAAAGAGCAGAGATAAAAATTAAAAATTTAGAGACACTGACAATATTTGAAAGCGAAATGCAAATGGTGAATTAAAGCGATAAGTCTGATGATATAATGATGGAAATACAAATGGAAAATGGAGAAAACGAATAGCGGAAATAGCGAAAGAGTTGCGTAATTGGATAATTAGATCAGAGAGGAAAAACACATTGATATAATTAATTAAATATAATTAATAATTAATTGAGATGTATACACATTGACATGTATATTTAATTATTTAATTAAATATACATGTCGAATCAAAACACAAAACTATATATCTGAACTAAATGATAATAGAATCATTTAGAATGAAAACGAAAGCAGCCAAAGAAAAAATGATTCCGAATTTGGAAAAATTTGGATCGAAGAACTGATTGCAGATAATCTAGAGAAGGATATGGAGAGAAATGAAATTAATTTATAGATCAATGAACAAAAAAAAGAAAGGATTAGAATTTCTGTTATCAGAAATAATGAATGACAGTACAGAAATTTGGAACAATATAATTTTGACAGTATATATTAATATTACAATAAAAAATTAATATATGTAAAATAATGTAAAAGGAAAAGAAGTAACTCAGAGATTGGATAGCGAATATTAAAATGTATCGAACATATCTTTTTATGATGAATTAATCTCAGGTGGAAATAAATATAACTTCAATCTGATTAGAACAAAATTCCATTTTCGATAATTGTAATAATTTCATCAATATATAAAAAACGTGCGAAGATAGATTTGAAGGCGAAAATTTTATAAGAGACACAGCAAGAACCGAATTAAGGAAGATTAAATAATGGTACATTCTGTAAAAAATCCTCAAAATTTGATAGGACCTAACAGCGAAGATTATTGACAAAACATTACCAATGATTGGCCAGCGTAAGATTCTACTAACAACAGTCTTTTAATGTAATAATGAGGAATAAATCAGAATAAAGGGTTCTGACGAACTATCAAGAATATACAAACACACGCATTTTACCTGCATCTTAATCCTCATAGATATGATTAACAATAACGATAAAACCTGTGTAAAGTGCCTCATCTACAAATTATTAGCAACGATTTTCAGTTTTTATCGTTCGATACTCGATGGTTGGCAAAGATTCAACATTATATCATTGACAGAACGATATTGGTCAATCAAAAATATTCTTCCTCCGCAAAAATCCAACCCCTCTTCACCACGATACGGGGTGAACTCTAGCATGAATCCCAGAGGCCACCGTGCCACTGGCATCTTTATTTTTCTACGAGAGCATCTCATGGATACAACAACAACAAATACTCTTTGCCATTGAAAATTATTTCACACATTTCATAGATGCCATCATATTTGAAGCTGGCCACTAATTATGATTCTTATTAATACAATAATTGGGTGTGCAGTAATGATAATATTAACGCATTAAAATGTCAACCGATTAAAACAAAAACAAGACGTCTTGGTCGTTCGCCATCTCTTATCGTTGCGGTCAGCATTAGTCATCATAGAAAACACATATCAGAAACAATATACAGTAGTTGCCAATCGCCTTGTAGGATTATGGTAAAATATAGTTTGTCATTTTTAAGATAACACAGTAGGATTCAAAAGTAATTAATTATAAAATACATTTATAATAATTAAATAAAACTACGTTAATTAATAGAATAATTGCACGCAATTATTAGATATTGGTCGATTAACAATGAAAGTGGTAGACGAATTTTCGATCGAATAACTATTTTTCATTCCGGTAACATTGCTAACGAAATTTAAGTTACTCTTTTAGAATTTTCAATTTTTAATAAAAAATAAAGAAATGTTCCTATAAAAGTGAATAACATGAATTACAGATATATTACAGACAAATATATTTCTTCTATTTGTTATTTTTTCATTTCTCTGAAAAAATTTCAAACTTTACGAAATTAAAATATATCATTAGTGAAATATCATTTTTTTTTAACCAGCATTTTATTTGAGAGGTAATTGCATTCGGATATTTTATTAAATCTAACAAGAAGCTATTTCATCTTTATTATCTAAAAGATGAAATAGTATAAAGATACAATTTAACTGACGTCGTTTTATAGACTTGTTACACACATTATTATGCCAAAACTGAGAAGAAATTCCGGTAATTTGATAGGATTTTAGTAGCTATTTTTATTACAGACCGATAATCGAACAGTATTCGAAGATAAACCAACAAGTAAGAGTAAATTACAACCATTTTACCAAGTGTGACTCCAATGAATTATAGAGAAGAAAGTGATTCTGTCAAGAATTTCTCTTATAACTGTGTTTAGCTTGCGCTCTTTGTTTAAAAACTCCTATTACCCTCATGTTCGTTTTCCTCCCCGAGAGATCGACTCTTTTCCGAGGAGACTATCGATTCTTTTTTTGGTTCGATAGGCGAAAAGAGCCAACGGAAGACGAAACAAGAAAAATAGAGACCGACTATCTAGAAAAGAGCACTGACCAACGCTCCGTCATTGATAGCTATTCAGACTTTCAGTCTCTACCAAAATAAAACGGAACTTCCAGTTAGATATATGACTAAAAAAGAACTTTTTTGTTTTCCTCAATATTGCAATCGACAATAACCAAAGTAAAAACAAGAATTTTGTTTTCCGCAACTTCTGTTTATTGAAATCCTAGTGGTCAATTAATAACTTCTCTTAAAAATTAAGATAGAAAGAATCTATCGAAAAAAATTGGTTTAATATTATATCTTATATGGAACTTTTTTATACAGAATATGTAGAAAAGATTTTACCACATGATTTCGTTTTATGAATATAATAAAATCATTTATAAATTTTTAAATAATATATAATTAATTATAAACGGATCTGGAGTTTCAAATTTTATTTCCGAGCTAAGTACAGTACGACTATAGTGTTTTAAACGAAACAATTATGATAGAACAGAAAAATAATTAAAATACTATTTCTACTTATTTTTTAATGGAAAAACCTCATAATCTTCGTCTCTCTCGGGTTCAAAACAAAGCACAATATCATATCAGTGTCACTGTTTTTGTGTTAAAGAACCTAATCCTGATCTTTGGCTCTTTAATTTTTACTGTGAATTATCTCAACTATTTTTCCAACTGGAAAATATGTAAATAGGGACAACCTGTTAGAATATTCTTAATAAAAAATACAGAATTCAAAAATTTAATCCGGTAGATTAAAAGTATTGAAAATGATTTATTGAGTTTTTTCTGTGGAATATTTAATATATTAAATATTTGGCAAGATGAGTCGGATGATTTTATCAGAAACGGAGCTGGATTGCGCGAAAAGCGTATTATAATTATTATGATTAGCCCGAAGGAAAGTGCGAAGTGTCTTCAAATGACAGGAAATGCCATTGGCCAAGTCATCCAAAAGAATTACATTCATTGCTAACGTTTAAGTAATCGCAGCTCCGCAATTACAGTTTATGCCGAAGACGAGCGGGCCAACAATAATTGTTATTAGTCGAAAACTGGATACTAACTTGGATAATTTGTTCGGTCTAACCCAAAAACAACCAACATATTTAAAATTTAAGAAATTTACCCTAATAGAAATATATAAACTTTTTACACTGCATATTAAACCATCCTCCAGCAATAAATTGTGGTGCGTTATGTCACCATTTCTTTTTAGAAAATTTTGGAGATCTTGCATCAATCATTTCAATAAATAACAAAACATTTTCGAATGAACAAAATATTGAAAATTTTTCAAATATTTCTCTAACATTTCGAAAATTCGAAAAAATCATTATTAGTACTGGAGAAACATTTCACCAGAAAGATAAAACTTTTCATAAATTACTGAAATCATTACATTTACCTGAAAACTAAATTTCACAAATAAGAAATGTTTAATTGTCGGCTTTGTTGTTTTATTAATCATAAAATGAAAATATGTATTCCATCTGGCGAAAATAGATATTATAATATTATAAATGTAAATATTCGAATAAATGAGAATCCATGATATGCTTTTTGCAGATATTTTCTGACTTGAATAAGAAATTACCAAAAATAATATTGTATCATTGCTGATAGAAGATATGATGAGATCTATAAAATTTATCAATTCATCTGTAGTTTTGGATCTTGGTTTGTATTTATTGATTCTACTTTTAAAACGAAGAGAAAACTTCTATATAGTTTAGCTGAGGCAAATTTGCATATATTCGTACTACTATTTTCTCTTAGAAGATTTTTTTCGTGAATATTTGGGTTTATATATTATTCTAAGCAAGATAATACAGATATGGCGGCTGTTTTTAGTCGATGGTGTGAATTTTTTCTAGTTAACTTTTTCATTCGAAAATAACAATTTTCTTTTCTCTTTAGACTAAAACAAAAGAAATATACCGTATAAGATCAGTGTCATTATTTTGATTCGATGTAATTAAACTGATGAAAAAGCAAAACTTATCGTTTTTTAGTTCTTCTGTAATTTTTTTTATATTATGATGATTTAAATTTAATTTAATCGGATTTTGAAAATTTCCTGATGATAATATTTTGCAAAAGATTCGAAACTTCGATATAGAGTTTTAAGAGAGTGTTTATTATTGGCGATTTTCACAATGAAATTTAAATATTTTGTAAAAATAATTGTAAACGCTAAAAAAAGATTCAATATAAATACAGTGATAAGAATATTTGGAATTTAGCCAAAAATTAAAAACTAATTAAAGGTTTCGTTTAGTAGATTACAATATATTGAAGTATCGTATTGGAAAACATAAATTTAAATCTATATCCCGATTACTTTTATAGTTACTAACCATTTAATATATCAAAATCCTCTTAACTGATTCCACTAATCTGTTATCTGATTTCCAACAAATTCAATTGTTTTCTCGATGTGTTGAGGATAAATTAATCAATGACACAAATCTCTGTTTAGTTACTATTGAACTGCATTAGAATGAACAATATTTAAATAATATTTTTTATTTCACCTTCTATTACACTTTCTTTCTCTTGTATATGAAGAATTTTAAATTTATCTATTAAGGACTGTATAGTTTTCTTCATAACATTTTTATATGAAATTTCATTGAAGCGATATCGTTTTCAGATTAGATACAACTCGAGAAATCCTCCGTTTAAACAAAGCGTTTTTTGATCAAGAGAAATTGTTTAATGTTTCCTCTAGTTGATTTTTGAGAAATTCTTAAATGTTTTCATATCTACCAGTCATTTTATTTCCTGACTGCAATGAGTAATTTTGAAAGAAAAAAAGGCAATCTGATAATTTTGTCTTGACTATAATTTCTCAATTAAAAAAAGTTATTTTTAACTATTTACTATTTGTGTTTGTGTTAATATATATGCATATTTGTAATGCATATTGATATACATAACAAATATGCATATCAGCGATTCTGAACCAGTAATATGTATACCACTGATGGGATAGTAGGTGTGTAGTCTTGACTAGTATTTCCCAATTCCCGATACTTTGGAACTTTTGGGAATCGAAAATGAGAAATGGTACTTCCCAAGAATTAACGAAATAATTTTTTTTTATCTAATTTTCATTGATCATCTGTAATAATGGCAATAACAGTAAATATTAATAAACAGAAAAGCCGTGCAAAAGATAGGATAACCGGGATTGCTGGTCGGCCGGATTGACCCCGTGGAAACGCTTCAGCTTTCCACTCTGGAGGACCCGGGTTCGAGTTTCGGGTCCCCCTTTGAAAATATTTATCATGGGGTCTGGGCCCGGCCCATCGATCTCCGTCCTTTACCATCCGGCTGACCCCTCCGCAGGGGTGGGCAGCCTGTGAAAGGGCTTGTTTCGCCCCGCCACTTAGTGTTCTTCCTGAATGGAAAGTGGCGTCAAAAAAAGTAAAGAAAAAACTGGGATTGCTGACTCTGACGCAGTCTTTCAGAGGTTTTGGGACACCTATTGTAAGAAAGATGGACGCAACAAATGAGTAAATAAAATTTCCTAAATGGAGGTCGGCCGGAATTTCATCATTGGTGCATCTCTGGCCCTGAGTCCTAAACAGGATCACAACGATATCCTTTCGGGAAGGTTTCTGTTATATTTCAAGTTTTCTCAAAATATAAACAATGTATTTATTAAAAATTTTATTTAACCAAACCTTATAGTATACAGTGAATTTTTACGTATATCACACAATGTATTAAAATACATCACAATCGTAGCCGTAAACTGATCGAATGTGGTTGGTAGTATCAGATGTCTTTTTTGCGAAAACGATTCATAATGGAGAACAAAAACAGTTTGTACTTACACAGAGAAATATTTTCATAACCCAGGATTTGCTTACAATGTCATATTAAGATAAGCTATCCAAGATTTCCTTAGTTAGTTCACCTGAAGATGAGTTTGTAGTCAAATCCTGGGATGTGAAAATAAATATTTCTCTATGTAATCACAAAGTGTTTTCTGTTCTCCATGATCAAATGTAACTCGATTTACAAGAGTTGAAATTAGCTGATCTATGTTATCTGATTCTGGTTTCTCACGCGCATTTCTAATGATGTGTAATATTGTAACAAAATGTAACTTTAGATGGCGATAAATAAGAAAAATGTCTAAAAGATACATTGTGAATAGTACATTTATTTCCCATTGTGGGTATTAGTGGGTTCTAGGAGATGATTTTCCTGATTTCCCGACCAACTTTTCTCGGGATTCGGAAACGGGAAAACGAAAAAATTCCCGAGAAAGGGCGGGAAGGAATTCCCGCCCGGAAACCCTAGTTTTGACTTCCTATTTGTATACAAGATATATTTTTGTTGATAGTGCTGAAATTTCTGAATTTTGATTTTGGTGGTAGGCATTTATGAAAAGGTTTAAGTAAAGGTTGAGAACCGCTGATGTATATCATATCTATGAAATGATTATCAGCGCAAATTTGCTTTATTATTAATATGTTACTGATTTATTGTGGAAAATGTAAAAAAAATATGTTATAATTATTTTTCTTCTCTCCACGCAGTTATCGGAATATATAAATAATTGTTTGTATATTTCATGTTTCGTTTTTCATTCAAAATTATCAAATTGGATCATAAATTAATTTGGATCATTTTTAGCAAATCTATTATGATCCTATAATATAATGATATTATATTCTTCTTCGATATCATTGATTGTTAGGTCGTATATCGAAACTGTTTTGACGTCACATATTGATGACATTCTGGAACATCGTCCATTGTTACATCGTGAGTTGAATAAGTTACTGATTTATTGTGCTACAGTGACGTCTCAAACTGGTGATGCTCTAGAGTCTAGAGCAGTGTTTCTCAACCTTTTTTGGGCTGCGGACCGGTAAAATTTGTAAAAAAAATTTCGCGGACCGGTGATTTTTTTAACAAAAAGATTTTACTAGGAATTAAAGAACTACTACATAAGTTAATTGTAACATCTTTATTATCATTTACTTACAATAATATTTAAATAGAAAAATAAGTAAATAAGTAATATTTAAATATAAAGATAAGTTCTTCGCGGACCGGTCAAATTTCTCCCCCGACCGGTGCCGGTCCGCCGGACCAGTGGTTGAGAAACGCTGGTCTAGAGCATCATTGATTGTTACATTGCGTGTCGGAAATTTGTGACTGCACTCATTGTTACACCACAATTATGACAGTACTTCGATGTTTCGTGACGTCATTATTATGTCACAATGGCACCACACATTCTGACGTTTTGTTACATCATATATCGCTACTCGGAGCTGTTGTGACTTCATTGCTATGGCATATTGAGGTTATAATCAGATAACATTGTGGGACGTCATCCATTGTTACGTATTACGGAAGAACTTTTCCGATGTCAGTAACTGTTACAGCATAATGATGCCACACACTGAGACGTTAGTGACATTTTTCTTTGTTACGTCGTGGTAACATCATGCTTGTAAGACCATGACCTCATCTCCATTTCATATTTTGCTATGTCAACAATAGTCAGAACAACAGATTGAAGGATTTAAACACGTATTTTAAATTACAACTTCAAAATGGCCCATCCTTGAGGCGATTTTATACTCAGAATACCCTATGTTACCGGCGAGAAAAATCACCCTACAAAGTTTAGTATCGATAGAGCGAACGGTATAAAAATCTAAGCGGAACAAACAGATAGAGAGAACTACCCAAATGTGCCTGATAACCTGGAGCGATTTTGATTTTGAATATCATATATTACCCGCATGATCCTGGGAAGTCATTTACAAAATTTGATGTGGTAGCCTATGCGGAACAGACAGACAGAAATAAACATTAAATTTTATATATATCGATATAGAGTTATAAAAATATTATTACGAGTAGTTGAATCTAAGAATTCGATGTTATATTTGAAATATTGTTTTACACTAATAATATTGAATAACCAATTCATGAATAGCGAAAAGTTATTTTAAGTTAAAAATATTTAGAATCATTATATACAAATCTACATTCGAGTCTATATTCATGATACTATAAACTCGAATATAGGTTATAGGATGAGATGAGATACTATTAAACATTAAACTAACTTAGTAAGAGAGACAAGGGAATTATGTCGCAATAACGACGACTCGATATCGGATTAAATTCCTTCTGCTAATTAACATAGCTGAGGAAGAATTGAGTAGTATCTTTCAATTAGGGCTTACATGACTGATGGAGACAAGAAAGTAATTTGCGGAAGTTTTAACGTGTTTCTTTTCCCTTTTATCAGACTAGGATAAGAAAAATTCTGATTTATCCTTCTTCTAATCTGTTGGATTAAAATACTGATTGTCAGTTTTCCTTAGGAATATGAGGGGGAAGTCGCGTAGTAGTTAGTTCAAATTAAAAAAATTCATTATCCGATGTGATTCTGCATTTCTCTAGATTTTTATCCTATTTTAAAAATATTATTTTCTTTTAAATTTCAAGAAAATATTTATTAGTAAGAAATGTATGATTTGAATCTATTCACTTGACCGATTTAACCTCTAATCTTATATTATGGACTCGGCAACATTAATGAATCAATGCTTAGTTATATGGAAAAATCCTTCCTGATAAATCTGAATAAGCTTGAGAAGATGAATTAAATATTTACAAATTTAAATTCAGCTTTTTAAAATTGTCTCATTAACCTGGATTGGGCAGGTGGAAAGGCTTTGGCATTGGTCAGAAGACTCGGATCAAACCCGGTCCTATATTTTAAAGTATTTATATGAAGTCCGTGCTTGGCTGATCGAGTCCTCTGCTCCGAGTTCGATTGATTCCATCAGCATAGTAGAAAGCCCGAGAATCGATCTCGAATAGTTCCGTTCAATTAGTAATCGAAAAAATGATTGGAGACTGGTTTTAAAAGCAGCACGAAGAAACACGAGAAGAACCGGAATTTTTTATTTAACTTTATTTTTGATAGGGCATTAATAAAAAGAGAGCGTAATATCCAAATTATTATATTATTTATATACCTTTACGTGAATTGAAAAATCCGAAAATATTCCACTCCAACAAAATAAAATTTGTCGATTTTTCTATTTAAAAAATAATAAAATATAAAGGAAATCATCAATTTCTGAATATTAAATAACTATTTTATATATTGATTTTATATAACTTCATCGATAGATTTTTATTAAAAATTTAGTGACATGGTTCGAGGCTAAATGCTTGTGAAATACGCTCGATTTGTAAATATATTTAGGTCGAAATCTTGTCAAAAATTTAACATATCAGTATGAAATTTTCAGTTTGGCATATTTTAAATTTTATAGGTTCATTATTTTGGTATATTTTATAAAATTTCATAATATTTTTAATGAAATTTTCCATTCCCTTATAATTTTATTAATGATCGACTTGATGAAGATATTATTATACTACACTGACAATTTTAAATTCGAATACAATTTTTTCATGTCATTTGATGAAAATATGACGATAATATGAATATTTTTGGAAATTTATATTGATTAATTAACGCTCGTTAACGCATGGAGGTTAGAAATGCAACATGGGGTAATTCTAGGTTATTTTTTCGCATATAATCTTATGCCGTTTTTTCACTGTTTAGGTACTTAGCGGCGGAGCATTCCAGTTTCCAATACGAGCCGCTCACACTCTTGCTGAGATCAGCATCAGATGAAAGATGGCGTACAACCAGCCTTGCTGGAAAAAAAAACTGGAAGTATGGGATCTGAATCTACATCCTCTATGGTAGAAGCACAGCTCGTTTCCACTGCTGCTATCCGGTCGACAATTTTAGGTTTAAAGGCAAACGAATGTTATGTCATAGTTTCTCAGTTATTCTCTTTTTCAGTTCGAATTAAATTTCAATCTATTACTTTCTTAACTGGCCAAAATGAAAATACCACCAAATGGAAAATTTGTTCTCGATCAATTAAAAAAGTTGATCCTAACAAAAATATGTGAAATTCTCGAGATTCGATATTTATAAATTTTCTCGGATTTCCTGGAAATTCCGGGAGCCAGATTTTATGGCAGATTTAGAAGTAGCTGTTTATTGTGATCCATTGTATTTCCCTGGGTTTCAATCCGATCTCTTCGATATTTTCAAGGTGTTCTCATTATGGAATAAATAAGAAAAAGTTTAAGCTGAAAGCTTAGGAGCAATATTTCGAAATCTTAAAAAAACAACGTTTCGAAATTTTTGAAGTTCGGAGTTATCATCTTAAAAACGGATAAATGTAAAATTACTAACATCATTGAGTACAGTATTATGTTTACTATTATCGTTTCAGGTTTCGTTATAAAGCATACCTTATAATATAGTAATAATGTTTAAACCAGTGCTTCCCAACCGATGTGCCGAGAGATATTTTGGTGATAAAAGCATATTTTAAGACCTAAAATGTACTTTTATCCCCAAAATATCTCGCAGCATACCGGTTGGGAAACACTGGTTAAATGATAAATTGTTTTTATAATTTAAATGTTTATAATTTTCAGTTATAGTATAATACCGCTGTTATATATCAGAAAAAGCATAATAGGCAATTACATTTTACTCATTATCCTGTTCTAGACCACTGTTTCAATATGTCAAGTTTTGTCAAAATAAATTGAGAAATCAGATTCTTTATGGAAGCGGATTATACCAATCCATGTTTTAACTTTTAACAAAAGAAATAGAAAGTTTATTCTTTGAAGAAGGAAATATAAAGTAAGAAGAGCACCGGAAAATATGAAAAAAGATAGAAAGAATCGGAGAAAAAGGGCAACAGACCACTAGAGGAAAAGCGGAGGCACTCTTTAGTCGCTTCTTACGACGACGCATAGGTGAAACGATTGACCGTTCCACCCTCACACAATTGTACGATAGCTTATTAACTTTATCTGTTCTCTGGCTGTCTTCTAAATCTATTTTATTAAACAACAGCTCTATAGGAAAGCATTAACCATCATTTTATATTATTCATTACATATATATGATAGGGCCTATATGTAATGAACATACATATACAGTATATATGTTTATATATGAATATATATATACATATATATAATATGTATGTTATATAAGACTAAATTAAAGCTAATGCCTGTATATAAAGCTGTAGTTATAATAACACGACTATACGATAATTCGTTATTAATTAATCGGAAGATGTCATATTAAATAATTTGATTTATTACACGCGACTCATCTTTTCGGTGTAGTACTCTCGGATCTGATCGGTACCTAACCAAAGAATTATCCGAATGACGGATGATTAGCATATTATAATACCAAAGCATATAATACTGAAATTTCGTAAAAAAAAACGATAGTGTTATGGATAATTTTAATTCATCGGCACGAGATAATGAATAGGAAAAACGGAAAAATATAGGTAACGTTTTTATTGATGGTAAGTATTGTTATAATTATTTTTTGAAAAA
This sequence comes from Androctonus mauritanicus, assembly GCA_011317285.2. NCBI lineage: Eukaryota > Metazoa > Arthropoda > Arachnida > Scorpiones > Buthidae > Androctonus > Androctonus mauritanicus. Next base: position 11,181 of record WUQG02035533.1, on the reverse strand, counting down.
CATTCATACGAATATCGATGGTGTATTTCAAATAGTTTCCTCATTTACTTCATCGTATATATGGCACCGTTTTAAAATAAAAAAATACAGATTTTGAAATTTTCTTCTTTTTTAAATTAAAATAATTTTTGCCAATGCGTGCCAACTCGGTTCTTTCCATACCACTGTAGATACCAGAAATATTGAAAATATTATTAATCAGTATTTTTTTATCTGTTTAGCAGTAATTCTTAGCCTTTTGGGAGTGTCAAAATACTTTTAATTATACAAATATTTTAGCCGAATACCAAAATCAATAACGTGACTCAGTCTTCGAACTAATAATAACAATTTGCATACAATTCTTAACATATCCTTTATTAAAAATTATAGTTACATTGATTATAGGAACATACGAAATATTCATATATAGTATTTCATAATTTGGTGGAAAAGCGGTTAAGAACCGAATGCCTCTTATATATTTATAAAACAATTATAGGTACAGCTCAGTTTTGTGGCGAAAATTTCGATTTTAATTAAATTTTAATGTAGTTAAATAATAAATATTTAAATAAGTTATGTATTGTTAGCATTTAAAATTTTATAACTTTCATTGAGAAATAAACTCGTTAGATTATATAAAATATTCATTAGCCAAGAGAGAAATGGGTTGGGTAGGATGTTACGATATTTTCAATGTCTAGTTATATTTATTAATGCGTTTGAACTACGGCCTATTTGTTTAACATATCGAATATCGGAAATGATAAGAACGTTATTATTAAATTTCAAACCAAGCGAAAATCTCAGAAAGTTAAATAATAATTAACAAAAAAAAATTGGTTGAAGTATTTTTAAACTAAACAAATCTATCCATTTTGTATAAATTTTTAGAAGAATTTAATAATAGAACTTTTAAATTTAGAATAAATTTATAATACAACTAACTACTTATTATTATTAATCGTTTTAATAATTATTATCATCTATCTAACAATTTTATTCTTGAAATAAGATTCAGCCATTAAATAAATTATTTATTGATCTAGTCCATAATAAAGATTTAATGTTGTGTCATATTCATTTTTTATTTTACTTCTCATTGTAATTAAATAAAAATAACGATTTAAAAATCTTTTCACCCGATTTTTTAAATTTTTTTGTAAATACACTTAAATGGCAATTGCTGTTGTATTTGCTAAAGTATTATTATTATTTTTTAAATAAAGTGAAATTTCATCTATTTATAAAACATCAAATTAATATTAAAGTAGATATTATATTTTTCTATGAAAATTTTCCGATATTAAATTTATCATCATTCCATCATAAATTCAATGAATATTAAAAATATTTTCAAAGAAAATATTTTTTCAATAACCTTTAGAAAGACGATTTAAAATGCATTTTCCCTTCATCGTTTACCGTTATAAGTAAAAATGTTTCAAATTGAAAGTTGAAATTAATAGCAGAAACCATCCTTACTTTAGTTCTTTTCAGTTTTTTTTTCAAAAATAAGTTTCGCTCATTTAAAATAAACAAATTGGTAAGATCATCAATTTTGTTAACAAAGCTAGCTTTTTCTTTTATAAATGCTGTAGCGATTTTACTTTTGATATGTCGAAACGACATTACGCAGATATACCAGATGGATTTTAAGTAATAAATGCGATGGGAAGAATTCTAAAGATAATGTTTATTTAAAAGAAGCGGTCGTCATTAAAATAGTCCAATTATATAACTTAGATTTCTTTAAGCAATAGCTACGTAGTTTCGGAAATTTGAATATTTTTCCTTTCCCACTTTTGAAACATATCTAAACTCAAAATAAAAACGCCAGCCAATCATTATTTATTTGTTTGAACACATAATATAAATATAACATATATCAGTCAACATATAAAAAACTGAAAGGTGAAAAAATAAATAATCGTAATAATTAAAATTCTTAAAAATTTCAAGATATTATTGTCTGTTAATAATTTATGATATCGCGTGAATAAAGTTTACATTTGATAAAACAATATAAATTAACTAATAGGCGTAAACGTTTAACTTTTTAATGTTATCTAAATCTTTCTGATACACTTTCTGAAATAAATGAAACAAAAATAAAGAATTTATATCCGGAATATTCATAAATAAAAAAACGAATAAAATAGAGTGCGAAGAAAGAACTTGAAAATTTACGTTTTGCAATTTTCCGAGATGTCCGAATGTAGTTATTTATGACGTCACCACGAGATTCACATGTTATTGGAAGAGATGAAATGAAGCGTAAAACATTGCCACCGCATAGTTTTCTCCGAATACTCTCTCTTTTATTAAGTCTTTGCACTATTTGGAAATGTAGACAGTATTTAGATTATTCGAATTATTTATTTAATCTTAGCTAAAATGTTTAAACTTAGAATGAACGCCATAAAACATTAAAAAAAAGTTATTAAAAATTCTAAATATTAACTTTTTCTATATTTTGCCAAAAATTTTAACAAATTCCTTTAAAATTTTACAAAATTTTGATATAATTGCATAAATCTAAGTATAAACAGTGTTTCCCGGGAAATATCGAAAATTTTACTTCCATAACCTTTACTTTTCTTCTGTTATAGACTACCAGCTAACACAGTAAGTAAACGTTGTGATGCGCCGTTTTATTTAAAATTCTAGGAAGAATGTGAATTTTTTATATATTTTTGATATTTTAAAATTTAATCGATTATATAAACTCAATTTTATCCAATTTAAATTTCATCTCCGAAATAACGTCGAAATTTATTTTTGCTTGGCATTAAAAATATAAATAAATAAAAAATATTTGAAAACATTCCGCCAGTGACGTAGTATGGTTTAATTTGCCTTTCAGTAGATATAGACAGATAATATTCAGTTTATTTACATTTGGGAACTGGGAATAATACTTTTGAACTAATACAATAGATGGCCATAAAGATTTTTGTGTATTTATACAGTTTTATTTATATGTGATAAAGGAGCAATCGAAACCACCATAAGAATGTTATCTTTTCAACAGTTATGCGATACGCTATTCGAAGGTTCGGTCATTTTTTCCATATGGTATAAAATCTCCATACTTCTTACTATGAGCTGTTTTGTGAAATTTTCCGCATCGTTTTTATATTTCTTCATTCAAACTTATTTGACATTTCCTAAGATCCTATGGCTTTTATCGATAAAGATATCCGGTACACACAAACATTAAATCACCCAGTCTCCGTTTGGTAGAAAATATTGGAAATTTTTCATCCAGATTTTTCAATTTTGACAAGTTATTCGGGAAAATATTTCTACCTGTTCCCAACAACATTCTTGGCAACAAACAGCTTGTGTCGTCTTATGTCTCTTTGGAGAATCATACTTTCATTTTATAGATTGCAGTCTGCATTGGTCGAAACTAGATGATTATAACACACTTGGTAAATCGGTATTTTAATGAATCTTATAAGAGATAAGATCCATTAAAGAAAATGTTTAACTTATTTCTTATATTTGTAATAATATTTTTCATATAACAAAATGTCGATAACTAACTACAAAATCAACTGGTTGAAATGTCTTATAAGCTTCGTTTTTTTCGGAAAGTTGGCAAATAAATGTAAGTTAATTAATAACCTTTAAAATAGTGAATCTTTATCAAACGATATACTTTTTATCCAATTTGTTTAATAATTTTTAGAATTACTTTAATCATTGAATAACGTTTGCTACCTAATTATTTCATATATATTCTAATAAATTTTTATATTTTATTAGTTTAAAAACCTAATAAAAAGTAAGTAACATTTTTGACTCGGGTTTTAATTATTTTAGTAGTTTTTATAGTCGAATTTTAGTTTAAATTGATTGAAATTCGACTTTAATCAAGCAAATACATACACAGTGGTACCTGGCAATTCGATACTAATCCGTCCTCGAACTATTGTCGAATTGCGGGACAATATTCACACATAAGACTATAGGAAATAGATTAATTCGTTGTCGGACTCACGAGAGACATACACTATCTTATTTTCTTTACCATATGTATTTTATTATTGTATAATACACTAAATTATAAAATACTGTATTTTATACACCAAAATACACGCAATTTATTAACCCACGGTTGTTGGAATGAAGATTTTCAGTAGACACCCTAGCATTTATAATCTCTCTCTGTTGCGAAACGTTGCCACAATTGTCCTAAAAACGCCATACTCTCGAGCTACATCTTAATTGTTCTACTTTTCTGTACTTTATCTACAATTTCTTTCTTCTTTTCTTTCTTCCTTCTTCAATCAAATCTTCTTCTTTCCGGAATTATTCTTCCGATCAGATCTCTTTGAACTCATCCTTACATTTCACTCAAAAAATAAAAAAAAATAAAAAAAGAGCCTAACTATGGATACACAAATTTTTTACTTTCTGAAAAATGCAGAATTGAAGACTAGCATAAAGAACAAGGACAAACACCAAAGCAGCTGAATAAAAACTGGCAAATAGAAAATAACACAACACAATTCCACGAATGCGGATGGGCTAACCCGCGAAATCCAAATGTCGAATTGCGGGAAGTCGAACTGTATTAATTATTTTCGTATTTAACAAGTTACAAGTTAAAGATGACGGATTACAAGTTAGTGAAAGATGATGGATGAACTAAATAAATGTTTATAGATTTATAATACAGTACTTATAGTACAATTCATTTTTTATACATAAGGAATGAATTGGTATGATTTCTTATAAAAGAACGTGCGTCCTCAATACCAACGGATGGATCTTAGATATTTTGTAAAAAATTTTCTTTATTCATAAATAATATGTTATAAAGCTAAATAATTGAATATTTTATATCTTTAATCAGTTTTGCCAAAATCTTCATTACAACCAAAATTAGAGTGAAGCCATACGGTTAAATATTTGCTTGATGGAAAATCATAATTAATAAGTAATAAGCCTACATAATATTTATTATAATGAAATTTTTTTCTTATACGATATCCTTTAGTTCCACTAGCCACGGATTCTAATTAGCTGTAGCCGATTTACTTTCTTACTGTTTTCTAAGACAAACAAAAAAACCAGTCTTATAATTTTATTTTCATCTTTAAGGTAACTTAAAATTACTTTGACTTTATAGTAATAAGATAATATTATTAAATAAAATTAAATAAAAATTTATAAAATTAGTATCTTTCAATGTAATCTTATTTTTATTTTTCGAAGAACAGTTTTTCGTGTTGTTTACATTTAACTTTAAACAACAAAACTCCAGTATTTCTCGCAATAATATTCATTTTAGGTGTACATTTTGCGTCATAAAATTTACACTAACGATTAGATCATTTGCTTTGACCATTTATAATAAAAAAGAAATGCTGTTTTCTATATTTATAACCAAACATTACGGAATACATATTTATTATACAATTTAGTTCGTATAATCTCTCAAAATAAAATTGCTTGCGGGTCCTATTATCTCTACTGATCGATAGTAGGCCAGTACAGACAGTATAAGAAGTAGTCTTAAGCCATTCAGATAATTGTTCCTAAACAAAAATAATTTCTACCATAATAAGTTTTTAATTAAATTGAATTATTTTCTATAATAAAAATTTCTGATCAAAACATCAATGAAATCAAACTCTAATAATAATATTTCTAAAACATCTTCCAAATTGTATTAAAGAAAAATCGAATTTTCAACAACAGACATATGTAAATAAGTGTTATAAGATAGTCTAATATAAAAATAAATTCAGCCGTATCAATAAACGTTTATTTATAAGAAAGCGAATTTTCTCCCTAAAATATACAGTATTTAAGTATTAATTGCAAATGTTGCTGTTTCAAACTTTTGCTCGATGATAAACGTAATTATCCAAATTCTACAACTTTTGAAGAACTTCCAGTTAATATATCAATAATACTAGCAATTAGTAGAAGAATAAGAAAACTTTTATTAACGTCAAATCACATAATTGCCATCTTCATTGGCCATGGCTAAACGGGTGTTCCGTGACAGTGATTCATTAGAGAACAGTGCTCTGGGCTATTCTTTGATGGATTAGTGAAGTGACATTGACGAGATATCTAATAACTAAGATAAGTCTTCTTTCCAATAACTTCATCTCCAGATAATCTTAAAATATTGTGGTTTATATATCAAGAGGCATTCTTCATAATAAAGGAAAATCGCAATAATGTCTATTAACTGGTGTACTACTAGCTGTGTAACTTAATCTCTTCCATTTACTCGATCTAATATATGGCTGAAGAGGATAGATGATATATTCTTTCATCATTATTATAATATCTCTCCATAATTAAATAAATAACAAATGCGCAGTTTCAAAATCATTAGCAAATAATTAATTTGGTGTTGGTTTATTATAAAATACAACTTCAAAAATGGCGGATGAACAAAAGTCAATCTATAAAAATAGATGGCAAATCGAAATTAAAAAAATATATATAAATTACAGTATTTTTCAAATCTCTAAATTATCGAATCTGTTTCTTTCCCGCTAATTTTCAATGTCTGGTATTTCATGTTTATATAAATTTCTTTAGTAAATTAGCTTTAAGTGGCTATCTAATTTTATTACTATTAATCTAATATTATCTATTAATTATCTATCCACTAATTATTATTAATCTAATTTTTTAGATTAAATTATTTGTTAAAATTTAATACAGATTTTCTTTTTAATTAATTAAAGATAAATCGCATATTTTCTAACCTTAAGACAGTTTTTAATTTTATTGTTGATAAACCTATACATTCGATATACCAAATATACCAAATTTTTATCAGATAGGAAGAAATATAAATAAATTATCGGCAAAATTGAATTTCAAACAACAATTCATAGTCTGTGATTTTCCAATATTCTAGAAAGGGAACAGATTCTGACAACAAAATTACTTGACATCTTTAATTAAAATTTATTTTTAAATTTAAAAATCTAAAAATATGTAACGGGAATGTCATAGATAATTTTATGCGACATTTGTAATTAAAATGAAATTTGAGTTTGAAGAAAGAAAAAAAGTCGCCGGAAAAATATAATAAAATGATTACATTGTGTACAGTACTTGGGTTTGAATATTAGTCTAATTGAATTAGGGAATATGTTTAATACGATTAACATAAAATAATTTGAAAGGTTGTTTTTATTACTGTAAGGAATGTTTTAAATAAAATTTTTAATTTCGCTTAATTAATATATGTTTACATTTCATTTTTTAAAATTATTAAATTACAATTTTTATATTTATTTTAACGATTTTTTTTGAAACTATTTCAACGCGAATCTGTTCAACCCGCGGCCCAACATAAAATCGTAAACTTCTTTAAAACATCGAGATTTTTAATGAAGTTTTTATTATTTAAATATCGATCTACATTTCCTATTTCCATTTTCTAAAATATTTCTTATTTCAGCGATTAAAACTTCTTGAGCTGCTCAATGATTTTAAAAAATTTCTAAAAGAAAACAAGTCAAAAATTATTATGCTACAACATTTTTGCATATGTATGTATCCACCATTACAAATAACATGGTGGATACATATATTGTGCATTATTTACTGTTGTGCTATTTTTGCATAACAACTATAGTTAGAATTAATATATTTTATCTGCAACCCAAGACAATTTTTTTTTCTTCAAATGTGACCCAAAGAATCCGAAAGGTTGGGTATCCCTGTTTTAAAGCATTACTCTTTCAACGCCTTATCAACTAACTATCATAGTAGATCGATAAAATTATTAAATAATGATTTTATTACGCAGTGTAATGGCAGATGGATAAAATTATTAAATAATAATTTTATCCATCTGCCATTACACTGCGTAAAATGTGAGTAAAAAAATTGTTCTGACAAAACTATCTAATTGACTTTTTGGTCACCAAATAAACAGTACTGTATACAATAAAACAAATTTTAATTTATCTATCAATAAAAAAGTTATTGATAGGAGGGTAGTAAATTAAAAATCAGTTTTCATCTGTCATATTGATTACGAAAAATCTTTCTTTGACTTATATTTCACTATTTGAATTTGTTTTACAATTTATTTATATTATTACCTGTGTAAATACTATAAACTTTTAAGATAGTCTTTTTACTATTATTGACTATATGTATTCATTTTCACCGTCCATCACAAAGATATCGAATAACAAACATTCACAGCATTCACATTTTAGAAGATCGTATCTTGTTATACAAATTATAACTCTATTAATTTTGAGGATACTAAGTCTTCTCATCAAAATGATATGATAATTTTCAACATTATATCTGCATTTGTTAGATTAGGATACTTTTGAATTATGATGCCGAATCATACGAGGGATACTTTTGGCGGCAATCACTTTTGAGCCAACTTCCAGCCTAGCCAATACCCTTGATGGATTTAATGGCAAAGTTGAAGGGTGAGATTAAATAGGTCAGACTTCCCTGAAAAAATTTGGAGGTATGGGATTCGAAATGGAACAGGGTTCTCCAGATGAATCTTTATAACAGGAGCATCCGAGTTTATTATCGTACGGACATGGATTTGTGATATACAACATATTACAAATCCATGTTCCGAATTTACACTTCAATTAACGCCTGGCAAAATATAGAATATACAATATTCATATCTAATTCAAGTGCAAGAGCATTTGTCAATATAAGCTTATATTTTTATAATTTATTTAGCAATTCAATTTTCTCAATATATTATAAAATCTCTTTTTTCTTATTTAGGCTTTATGCCGCTTTCCATAGTGTATGCTATATTAAGCGGTGAAGTATTTGAGTGCCTATCTCGGTCCGCTCACATCTCTGATGAAGTCAATCATCAAATAGAGATTGAAATTTAACGAGCCGCGACAAGACCTTACCTAAAGAACTTTTGGAGGTGCGAGACTCGGGAATGAAACTTGGATTTTCCAAGATGGAAGCGTAGCACGCTTCCTTCGCAGCCATCCACCGACTTTAAAACTCTTTAATTTTGTGTAGAAATATTAGCATATTCACTTCGTTGACACAAATCATCCCAGATCAATTAAGATTACATTATATTATCGATAAAATATAAAGTCTGTTTATGATTGATAACCACTTCTCAAAATTACAGAGAGAGAGAGAGACAGAGAGAATTCAGAGATATTGAAGATATTAAACTACTGAAACTCGAATGAATCAAGAAAAGTATGCGTGAAAGAGTACCTTCTTCTTCTTCCCCACCGATTAATATGGAGGTTTTAGCTATGACTTTTTCCTCCTATTACAAGACTGGTACGAATATGGTGCGAGGTGGTCACGCCCGCACTATATTCCACCAGTCTCGGGGCAGGTAATGGTGTCCGTATAGAATCTCATCGTAGACCCTAGTGACGGATTTGGGCACCGCCAGAGTCCTGGTTCCGTATAAGGACCCGCCTATGAGACCCTAGTGAATACGTTTAGTGGTTTCTTTGGCTCAACCATCGAATGGTACAAGATGACCCCTTTAGTCGCCTTTTACGACACGCGGGGTCGGACGGTGGTCATATTCTAACCTCTTACCTACAGGGAGAACAGAATAGTATTTTAGTGAAGAGCTGTGAAGAACATTTTTCTAATTGAATGCGTAATCTCGAATAGCAAGTTTAGTTTTAAATTAAAAAAAAAATTATAAAACTATAAATAATTTAATTTACATGCTGGTTTCTAAGTTAGCCAAATTTTGAAGATTTCTCATATAACAAGATGTAAATAAATTTAAAAGCATTTCTGTAAATGAGGGAAGTATAATCTAGATAATGAGAAGGATAACTGTTTTTTTGTTACTAGAATTAAATGACGCAGACACAAAATTTTATTATATGCGAACCACAGGAAATTGGATAATTTCAGAACCTACTAATACCATTTTTATTCTCTATGAAGGAAATAAAATTCAAAAGAAAATGCCAATATTAAATAGAATTAGTATAGAACAACGGCGATCATATTGCAGCTTTTTGGTACCTTCAAAGTGGTCCAAACCATAAAAGTCAATTAGTTAATATGGAGCAAATACCTATTCAATTTTAAAAGATAATATATTTGTAATTTATTCGTTTATTTTAAACATTAGTATGCATCCATACGAAATAAATGCATGTGAAATATATAAAAAAAATTTTTTTATATATATCATTGCTATGATTACCCAAAAAAACTGATGAGGTTTTCATTGACCTAGAAAGAAATAGATTGCTGCTCTCAAATATTTGAGGTTCTCTTATGTAGCTCGAATTGATATGATGTTTGACCACCCCTGGTATAGAATATCCAAAAATTTTCTTCTCGGTATTCTTGTTTATACGATATTACGTAAAAATCAATAAAATTTTAAAAGTCATATTTATAAAATATTATAGAACTGCGAAATATGAATTTATTAATAATTTGTTTTACTTTGTTAGACTCTTTAATAAAAGTTTTAAGATTTTAATAAATATTATATAAATGAATGTTATATATCATTCTTTGCTGTTAAAATATTTGGCGACAATTTGTGAACTGTCAGTTTAAAGATATTGGGTTTACTTTATCGAACACACAGAATTTATATAGAGTTGTGCTCTGTATACTGATTCAAAACTTAATTTTTTCCTTTCTTGAATTGCCAAATCAATAATATTTTTGTGAACAGAGCTGTAAATGGTGACCACCACATAACAATAATTCAAAAATGTTAATAAGAAGGAAAACAGAGCTTTCGAGATTTTATTTGAAAAAAAAAAATTCAGATTATATAAAACAAGAAAACAGAAATGGAAAATTATTAATAGAATTTCTATTTTAAAATTAAAACTTTTTTAATAACTTTAAAAGTAATGGCTTTTAAAATATATTTTCAAATGGCTTTGAAGCTAATAATAACTTTATGAGCTTTTTAAAGTCATTTCTGAAAACAAATTGAAATTATAAATTCCAATGCCATTTTTCTTATAGTAGGTACTTAATGATAAAACGAATGATTTTTATCTTAGAAGTCATTAAAGAGAAAATACACTAATTTAATTATTATTATTTAAACAAAATTATTAATAATGTACAGTCTATGACAAAAAAGTTTTGACATCTACCGTAGGGGCTGCATTAGAGGAAGTAGTTTCGATTGTAAAGTCTGGAAAATCTCTGCACAACAGCTTGTAATGAAATAGA
>WUQG02035532.1:0-64718 GCA_011317285.2 Androctonus mauritanicus | reverse complement strand
TAGAAAAGTGAAAATGTTTGCCCTTTCCAAGATTGAATGCCATTTAAATGGAAGTTTTGTTTTTTTTTATTTTTTTTATTGATCTGGGATAAAAGAAATAATAAATTTTTAAATTGAAAACATTTCTTTAAAAGGCGACAAACCGGAAACATATATCGCTAACAAGATTGCGCGCAGTGGAAAAGTGCAGTTGAAGGACTGTGCCACCTACAACCAAAGTATATTTTCTTTTCCTGCATAATATAAAGCAAAAAAACCATTTTTTTCGAGTTTAAAATCACTTTAAAACGTTTAATTTTATTTAAGCAAATAGAAAAAAAAACCTATTTTACTGTAGAAAGCGTGATTTTCATCTATAATTTTCGATACCCCGCTATGGACATACGAGCGTAACGATATTAAACTTTGCAATTGAAAGTGATGCCAAAAGTCAAATTTGTGGTTCAGGTTACTCGATTCATCCTCATATTTCGTACGAAACAAAAGATTTAGTAGTAAAGCTTCACGTTTATTTAAAATAAATCAAGCAGCGGCATACCATCCCTCAGAAAATCAGAAGCTGAATGGTTTTAACCAAGCATTTTCCGCATTTATAGCGCAGTATATTTATCGAAATACTTACTTTTTATTATATGCATATGAAAACGGTGCAGTATGACGTATAAAATCTAATGGATAGAGAAGTACGCGCAGAATTTTGGAGAGTGGAATTTTTCTCTTCGTTTCCCTCCGGGCTTTCAAGCTGCTCTGTCTACCGAGTCCATTTTATGTGAACTCTGGCATTTTTTATTGCGTGTAATCCATCACACCGGTCCAAGAACACTAAAAATTCCAAAACCGAGAGATTAGATATGGAAGATTCTTCTTCTTTTTTCTTTTTTTTTTTTTTCTTCCTAGATAGTGTACATAAGCTTACATGGTTTATAAGCAAGTCCGACATGACGATCCTTGTTTGTCTTATGACGAGATTTTAAAAATAAAATAGGTCCAGGTTTTGTAGGAGTGGAAGTAATTTGATTTCTGTCTCTACTTTATTCAAATGAGATGGGGGAAATTTTTTTTCCTTCTTTCCTTTCCTTCTGATTTTGCTTTTTGGTGGAATTTTTGTTTCCTTCTTTTTATAGAGAAGTTGCGCTTTTCTAAACACCTGTTTAGTTCTCTTATATTAACAATGTTCTCCATCCAAAATACATTTAAAAATGTCAATTTTATCCGCCCAATTTAGGGAAATCTTATAACGTTATTATCTAGAATTAATATTTTAATCTAAATTTGCATAAATTGTTTTACTTTTCTTGTTTACACGGATGTGTTCTTGCATAGTTTGTGCATCCTTACGTCTTGTATTACATAATCTTGTATCTTTTTTTGTGTAATTCCTTGGAAAGGTGTCATTTAGAGCTCTTAAATCTTTTCTTGTTAATATTTTACATATTTTAAAATAATTTTTCGAATATTAAACTTTCAGGCGGAAGTTTTAAAAAGGAGTCGAGGGGAATGGGGGGTTGACATTTGTAGGCTTCAGTTGCTGTTAAATACGCATGCTCAGTACATAAACGACATCTGGCGACAGGAAGAGAAAGCTTATGTGACTGATAACGTGATTTGCATGAGAAGCACTTCATCCAGCCACGTTGTACAGTTTTCGAAAATATAAATTTATTCATGATAATTATTCTTTTGATCATTTTTAAATAGTTCTTATAATAAGATTCTTTAACGATAAAAATTTAAACTCGAATAAAAGCTTTTAGAAGGGCGGAAGGAAAGAATTATGAGATTCTAACTTAAGTTGAAGAGAGAAGAAAAGACTTTATGTTCAAAGGTCTATGTTGTTGTAAAAATGTCAAAAATATGTTAGATAAATTTACGTTTTGTACTTTATTTTAGGAGAAAGGGGAATATTCAATCGCAAGCTTCATTAAACTGCATAAGTTGCATAGCCGCTAGAGAGAATCTTTGTAAAATAAAAAAAAAAAAAAAAAACTTAAAGTCAATACGAAGGAAGAAAGTTTGTTGTGAATACTTAACAAGGTTGAAAAAGTTATAGAGCACTCCGCACATTCAGTTTGAGCATAAAGAACATTATATCAATCCTGGAAGGTTTGCTTATTTGCCTGAAGCTAAAAATAGACTTAGAGCGAAAGTAGAAGACGATTTATATTCCAGGTTTTCCGTCCGAATTCCGATGTTTGTGTTCCGTCCTGTCAGATACTAAGTGGAAATGAATCGAGAGACCACCAGCGGCATTTTGTTTGTGGCTTGCACACCAAGTGTTTTGATTCCATCACAAGTTTGCCCCGGGCTAAAGAAGGGAGGAGAAGAATCAATGAATGATGGTCGCAGTAATTGAGCTTCTGCAAAGAAATATCAAAGATGAACATCAATTCTACAATTTCTTTCATTTTCTTAACTCTAACTTATAACCAATAATTGGACAACTATTACCACATTTTTTTGTCATCACTCCATTCTCATTAGGATAATTAGAAAGCCGGTTTTAATTTTTTTCTGCTAATTCATAAAATTAATAACTAGAATTGTAACTCAAGCAAAAAGTTTTTAAAAAAAAAAAAAACATAATACGAGAAAATTTCGTAAAATAAAAAATCATTCAAAAGCATCAAAATTTCGAAGAAATATTGGTATAGCTGGAACTGATCGTTATAAATCAGTTATAGATGGATTCGTCATTCATCACAAAATTCTATTCTTTCGAAAAGATATAAATTTTAAGAAATACTGTCAGAAAATGTTTATAATGTCTGCATTATTCTCAAGAATGGAGACTGTTAAATGCCCTGGAGATAACTTTCTTTCCGTTTCCGTTTGTTACATATTCTGAAACTCTAACAGCAATTTTATAAAATAAAATCCTGCAGAAATATGTTTCCATTCCAGATTTATAACTAAACTATTCACTTCTATCTACGACAGGAGGAAGGGGGAAAAATACAGTATTCACAAAACATCCAATTCTAAATTGGTAGAAGACATCCTTGCACTCATTTCCTCCCAATTCAAACTCATTCTTCTCTATAATGGATTCTACAGTCGTTACAAATGTGAATCATGTATCAAATGTATAAATATTGTATGCTATTTCGCAACATATAAAAAAATGGGGGTCAAGAAGCAAATCTCTCATTGGTTTCTTATCTGGTACGCCAATGAGTAATATCCGCCTTTGCAAGTAATGTTATCACGTTCATTTCCGAACATGGCAGGTTTCATTCTACCAGAGGAAGTTGTGACATCATTTATTGAACGAAACTGTTGTCTGTCTATGTTCGAGGCGGCTGATAACACCAGTTATTTGTAGATACAGTCACAAGACTGACGACGTTACCAATAGCATCGACAAATGTTCTGCTATACGATATTTCTTTGACTATATTGTTCGGTAATGGAGTTATTGCTATCGTTTATTCAGCGGATGCATAATCATTTTTATTTGCTGTATCCTGTAGATTTATCTTAATATATTCATAGTTATATTTTATTCGAATATATTATACTTCCACTTTACATCCGAAGCGATTTATCACGTCAGCTGTAACCATCTTGAAGTTTTGCAAACATTCCTCAAAGGAAAGCTTAATTAATTTTGATAATTCAAACTTAAATTTATTCAACTTGTTCACGAATATAGACGTTGAATTGCGTCCTCTACATTAAATAATAAGAAATATTAACTCTTCAAACGGATTTGTCGAGCACTTTTAGGAAGATTGCACGCAATGAAAATGCAATAAAACTCCACCGAAAGTACTAAATTCGACTGGCATCAAAGGAAAAGTTGTTGAAATGTTAAATTCGGTAATTTGTTAGAAAATTTGTGAGTGTCTGCAATAGACGTCTTTCAGAGCAATTTTTCGATGAAACAAAAGTTTTTTAGAGGAAGTGCTCACTTCGGACGATCATAAATAATTAAATCTAGCGTATAATTTGTCGGAATGTTTATCTTGACTGCAGCTCGACTGACAGCAGCGTCTGGAGCTGGAACGACAAAACAGGAGGACCAGCTGACCCTCAGCTTCTGCTAATGACAGCCGTGGGTAATTGAGGTGACACGAAAAGGCATAGATTTCTGCCGCCTCTTATTTAAAAAAGAAAAACTTTTTTTCCGCCTATATATATGAAAAATTGATCGAATTTTCCATTTTTGGTAATCTTTATATCGCATCTTTCATCCGACGAACAATCGCCCACGTCTGTTCTTTTTATAAACAATTCGTACGCTATGTGCTCTTTCTCTTTCAGCACAGACGTTAAGCGGCATGAACTAAGCTGGGCATGATGTGCCTTTCCTACTTCTGACTGGAGGTGATCGAGATAAGCCACGCCACAACGGGGAGACACCTACTCTTGGTGCCCATAATTCATTCCTTCACATCGACTGGATGACGTATAAATTGGTCTTCTGATCACCCTGGACTAGCGCCGAGAGCGACATTGCTGAAATTTAGATAAGCTCCTACGTCTTCAACTTTCTTAGAAAACGTCGTTGGAATGATTCAGACAATTCTTGACAAGTATAAGTGGAAAGTAGATGTTCTATTCTTACCTGTACTCCCATTTTATAAAAGTGGAGAGGCATATAGATGATAAAATGCTATCATGAGAAGAAAATAACCGATGTCATCTAGATCGCTAGTATAAAGGATGAAACTCTACTACATCCGCGTATATCAGGACCTTTTCTTCTACCCTAGGCAAATTCACTTAGGTCC
The DNA here is from genome assembly GCA_011317285.2 of Androctonus mauritanicus. Lineage (NCBI taxonomy): Eukaryota > Metazoa > Arthropoda > Arachnida > Scorpiones > Buthidae > Androctonus > Androctonus mauritanicus. The sequence goes on along the minus strand of WUQG02035532.1, from coordinate 59,985 downwards.
ATAAATATATCTCATAAATCTTTTATAACCGTGGTTATCGAATAAAAATGCAGTTAAATCCTTAAAAATATTTTTATGATTGCCGTCATAAATTATGACAATTAAAAATAAAAATTATAATAGTAAAAGTAGAGTCATTCTTAGATTCTAAAGTATAGATTATAAAAACTGAACTGCATCATTATAATTCCTGGAATATCGTTATTTTGGAATATAAAAATAGATTTATTACTCTTAAAAAAACCAGTTTGCTTCTTGGTTCATAAACGTTTGAATTTTAGAAACTTGAAACTTCTCTCATTGCGGATCTCTTTATCTTATGTAAACTATGATAAGCGCGTATAGATAGAGGTTAGCAGAATCAATGAGAAATTGCGACTTCTACGGTTAAATGTTAGGATACTTAAATATAGTTTATACCATAGTTATATGAATTTAGTGTCTACATGAAACGATAATTAATTATGATGTAAGCACTACTAGTAATTTATGCAAATTTATAGTCCGGCTATTAATGCAAAATTTTATAATTATGATAATTACTAATGTTTATACATAAAATTCTATATGAAATTTTATTTTAAAATATATATATATAATGTAGAGAAATAAAAAAAGAGATAAAATGTCAGAGAAAAATAGCGATATTTTTCCTTGCATCTCAAAAATATTAAGTAAAATAAAATATATTAAGAAACAACAAAAAAATTGACTGTAAAATATCACAGAAAGGATACATAAATTTTTTTTTCTTCTAGGCAAAATCAGAATTTAAGAAAAATGAAAGATATGAAAACAAAAGCTGTGATAAAGTATCATGCAAGGAAAACATACACGAGAAAATATTGTATCATATAAAACTCGCATTCAATCTGTCACAGTTTGCTTATTTATCTCGACTTTTAAAAAATGGCTTTATAGCAGACTTAAGTCAGGATTAAAAATAGTTTGCAGAATAAATAAAAGTAGTAAAATAATTTTATATTTTAGCCTATATAGATTTTTTTTAAATTAAAAGTTTAGCTATAGAAGATGCTCTCGATGCGAAGTGCAAAAAAAAAAACGGGATTTTTTAAAGTCAGAATACTCTATAAACCATTCTGGTAAAGATAAAGAGACCAAGTTTAGGTTTTCAACACCATAGAGAATAAGATGTGTTACTTTCAATGAAACTGCGTGAAGCTACAATGGTAGAAGACTATAAAATCAAAGAAGCGCCTCCCAGAGAGAGTGAATTACATTTCCTGTTTCTCTTTCGACGTAGATTATGATTAAAATAAGGCACGCCTGAGCAAAGAACGCTGCTCCATCTAGTGTAAACAACCCAAAAAATTGCACAGGGCACACATATACTTGCTTGAAAAATGATTCTTTCGCATATATCCTCTTTACAAGTACATGTTGTGTCTGGAGATTTTAAACTTTTTGTTTTTTGTATAGAATAAGTGAACGTCAATAAAAACGCACCGTTGTTGTTTTGAATGCAACCAGATTTTTCGAATATAAGACGAAGTAACGAAAAAAGAATAAGCAGTATTGATCTACGGATGTTAATATTCATAAAAATCTGTCTGATATACGAAAAATTCAGTTATAAATAGCGATCTGTCGCTTTTATAACTTTATTCTTCGATCGTTGCACGCTTGCTAAGTATTTTAATTGAGAAGATTTTAATGGTGTCTGCTCTTGTTATCTATCGACGTTGCCATCGTATTATATTGAACACGTTATCAGAGCGATAGATTAAATTCTAAAACAGGACGAGTGAAAATTTAAAAAAAAAAAAATAAGTGCATAATATTTTATACATTAAAACTGAATTTGACCATTTTATTTTGGTTATATAAACGTAAAATTTTAAATTTTTTTAATATTTAAAGAGATATTTACTATTAAAAATGAGAAATTAATAAAATATGACGAAATTTAACCGACTTTTTAAAGTTTTAATGCCTTTACTATCCGCCTAATTTACTTCAATTTAAAGTAAAATATTTTAAAAAGATGGAAAAAAAATCGATAATAAATTACGCCATGAGGAAAAATATCTGTAATAAAACTTATTGCCCCGAAGAAAGTTTTTATATAATTTTTCTTTTCTTTTTTTTTTTATACAGAAATGATGGAGAAGCTTTTCTTCTCTTCTGGGATGATGATGTATGGACAGCATCGAGATTTATCCTCAACCTGTCTGTGGACTTCCAGCAGTAATAAATGAAAGAAAAAGGGTTTGGCGCGTTCTAGAAAGAAATTTTCTGACATTTGTGAATGTGACATATGAGAAGGGATTTGAACAGAATACTTAAGTAGCAAAAGTTCATCTTCCATTCTCTATAAGTTTAAAAGAAAGAAAAATAGAGGTTCGCCAGAAGAAATTTTGAAACGATGGAAAGGAAGGAAAAATTCAGCATTTTGTTCCCCCCCCCCGATTTTTTTTTTATTCTATCTTATTCTCCCGGAATGCATTCGCAAGAACGATTTTTATATCCATGATCCGTCATTAAAGTTACCTATATTGCGGATATCAGTCACTCTAGATGTTCTTCAGTAAGCTGATGCGCTTAGAACAGTATTTATCACTATTTCTAATAGGATCCAATCGAAATAAATTATAGCCCGGGGAATAAAATTTTTTAAAATCGTTTTGAAGATTCTCTCTACAGCTTCTATCTCCACAAACTAAACTTTATTATTTTCCAATTTTATTAAACTCTCCAAGAACAAATTTAAAAATTTATTTTATTTTATTATTATTTTTTAATTTATGAACGATTTTTTAAATATTATTTTACACAAATTTCTACCATTATTTATATTTTAAATAAACGATAAATTTTCGATTTTATTTATTTAAATATTAAAATTAATAAATTTAAGCAATATTAAATGTTTTTACAGATTCTGTTAAAAAATATAAAAAATTAATTTAAAAATTTTATAAATTATAATTAAATTTAGATTAAAAAAATCAATTAATATATTTTTTTTTATCAAAAGTAAAAATTTTATAATTTATTTATTTATTAAAAAAAAATACAAAAAATGATTTCTCAACGAAATTTGTTACCTAATGAAGAAATTTTTTTTTGTATAAATTCTGTAATTAAATTAATAATTTTATAAATTTAAAATACAAAATTATGTCGTAAAAAAAAGAGAAATAACAAATTTTAAATAAAAATCGACTTAGAAATAATATTTTTCTAAGAAATTTCACAGAGAGCGTTAGATAATTATGGATACCATAAAACGTAAATAAAAGAGTTTGAAAAATTCGAAAGAAAATCAATTTAAAAATTGAAATTAATTAAAAAAAAAAAAGTTTTTGGAAAAACAAAGCATTAAGAAAAATAATAATAATAATAAAAAAAATCGCATTGAATAAAAATAAGTTTGTTTTTCAGACTAAAAATAAAATTAAAATACAGTAAACAAAACAAGACAATTTTTTCCATCGATCGTTTGGACGGTCATGTCCAACACAAAGAGAAGGCGGATTAACAAGATTCTAGTCTCTAGTTTACAACACTTTAGCCAAACGTCTTGGCTCCTAAGGAGGCGAAAAGACTATGGATCTCTTTAAGGATAAAGCAAGAACATCATTAAAGGAATCTGATAATTAAGGCCAGGTTTTAACGCCGGATTTCGCACTTGGCGCACTGTTAGACTGAAATTGCTAAGAAAATCGCCATTAAAAGACTTGAGTAATGGCCGTCGCTTAGGTACAGAGATTTGGCAGCTTTTCTTTGTCATTAGAACACATCAACAATTATGTGAAAACCTTTACGAGAGTTAAGATCATCAGTCCATGGACTCGCATCAGTAAAACTTACTTGTTTTGGTGAATAGAAGTATACGCTGTTAAACGAAGCACTTCTCATCATCTTAGCATTTAAGATGCTCATCTCACTGCTTTACAGTATTATAAAGCTCTTGGTTGTGTTCCTACCATCTCATTTTTCACAGTCCGTAGTTGAATTGGAAAATTAACGAGTCTTATCTCGGAGTGATTTTAGAATTCGTGTCACGATCCGAATGATGACGTCCGCTTTTGCATAGTTATATCCATATTTTATAAAACGTGATTTTTTTTAATATAATTTATTTTTTTATAAAATTTATTAACGCTAAAATAAAAAAAAATTGATTAAAAAAATTCTTTTTAAACAGATCGAATCATTCGAGTGACTTTTAACATACATATAAAAAAATTTTCCCTTAAAAATATTACGTGCTTTTTCTGCTTTAATTTTTTTTTTCTTTACAAAATTATTCGGCAGAAACGCAAATCTTCTAAAAAATATTTCAGTATGTAGATCATAAACAGTCATAAATTTTTCTTCTTGAAAATTTTAATAGAATTTCCTGATTTACTGAAAAATCCGATAATTTATGATACAATTTCCATCTGGAAAAAGGAGAGAATAAAACTTGCAATGAAGAAAGAAGAGTTGATGGATCTGTTCATTCGGCTTCCTGCTTTATGAAACTTCTTTATATTGATTTCAATTTGGTTTCCACAATGATTTACTATAGTCACGCGATACAAATGCAACAGGAATGTACTACAACCTGTACCTGTGTTAAAATACTGCCACGTTCAAATTGACGGCCGTGTATTGCCAATGAGTCATACCCAAGGGAGTTCAGCAACTCCACCCATTCTTTGATAAGAGCCGTGATTCACGGACGTAGGTGGAGCTATCACATTACAACACTTATAGGGCATGGTCGCTACATTAAATCCCTTTTTATAGACGCACACTGCAATCTTCAGAGTGATTGCTTCCCCCAGATTGGATTGTTTAATTTGCTTGATTGAACGCTTTTTATGATCTCTAGAGTAGCTGCTAAAAACTAGAAAAATGCTCCAAGAAAGTTCTAATGAGCGAGTGACTTCAGAAGAAAGTCCACATGCTGAGATTTTCTATAACGATCTTGATGGTTTAAGTTTTGGTTAAACTGTTTCCTTAATGAGCTTTCCTATCCGGTTAATTAATGTTTTCTCCACCTTAACACGATTTTTGTAACTGAAAATTTGATCATTTTAATAAGCGAACACCTCTTATTTTTCTGTTAATAAGTCTATTTATTTGGTAATTTAAGAGAAATCTTTCTAAATGATCTGAGGATCGTTTTCTCCCAAGGAAAATTCATTTTTACGAATTTTAATACGCTTTCTCTCTCTGTGGAGACAGGCGAATTATTAAGTTATTTTAATCATTATAATTTTAGAATTTAAAAATAATAATAATAAAATAAGATTAAATTAAAATTCCGATAAGAAAATTAGAGACGTTTAAAATGTAGAGGGTTAGATTTCATCAAACAATGATGACATAAGATCACCCTCTACAAAACAATAAGATAACGTGATCGCTTTTGTTAAACCATAAGAATAAATGATGAGTTTGTTACTTTCCTTAGATAAAAAGAATTAATATATTTATATATATTTATGATCAGGTAAAGTGTCTTCTAGACGGTCGGGCCTACAGATTTAAGAAAAGAAAGTTGTAAATTCATCATGTGCTCATAAACAAAGGACTGAGCTACGCCAAACTTTATCTTCTCAAGGTTAAAAAAGAAACTGAATCAATACAAGGAGAGATTGAATTGGAGAAGAATACGAATCTCCATAGAAGAAAAACTAAACATATTGTCTTGTTAACCAAAGTATCTATCCTTCCTTCCGACATGGTCGGAAGTGTTTGTAAACTCTTTCCTCCATAATAAAGGAAGTTTGTTGTTGTTTTTCAAAGGTAGTCTCTGTGTCAATTGGTCGCTGCCTCATTACTTATCCTTACTCACTCCACAGACCGCAGGAAGGCCATAAGCCTGTTCATATCATCCGTAGGTCTCACATCTCTAAAGCAACGAAAATAGTTAAAAATTATAGTCGTTTTAATAAATAATTCTAAGAATGGAGTTCATTTTTTAATCTAAATTAATAAATATATCAATATATTTATTGCTTTCGTGAAGCTTGTATGTTATGAATATTTATACATCGTTGGTGCTTAACGACGTTAATTAAAGCGAAAATAATTAAGATTTAAAAAAAAATATATTAAAATGTAATATATCCGAGAGGTAAAATTCTCTTCAGAAAGAAAAGAATGAAAGGTTTATCAGGATACGTTACTGAAGGGGATAGAAATGTTGTTCTTCCACACTCGAAAAATAACTGTTTGAATACGATTAGGCATAAAAGATTTATTAGAGCACGTCGAAAAATTGTATATTTATGAAAGAACTCTGAACATTTTTTAAAAGTATCAACAGCAAAAACTACAAAACTTTCAATTCACCCAATTTCTCTTTTGTTTGATGCAAGAGTAAAGAAAGCAAACATTTGTCACAATGACATGTTCCAAGGGAAAACATTAATCACGACTAGATTTCACAGAAATTCAATCTCATCGTTGGTACACTTACAAGAAAGGAAATTACAATTTCCTTCTAAAATATTGGAATCGATATAAAGAGTAAACGTCTGATATATGTTAAAGTCTTGACCGAAAGATCTAAACTGTTTCTCACGTGAATGATTGCCTTATTTCTCCTTAAAATATTGTGAGATACTAAAAGTATGTAAGCACTTAAATTTATAAGAAGCTAGAGAGCTCTTTAAGGAGAGTAAACGCAAATGCCTTCCTTTAAATAGCTAAACTTTATTATCTCAAAAGTATCAACAATTCTGCTTTTTCTAAAACATTTAAATCTTATTTTAGTATCTGAAAAGTTTACTAGATTCCTTCTAAATAATTTTAGTAACTTTTAAATGCAAAGTGGTTGTAATATAGATTCTGCACAAACCTTAATATAGATAGTGAAAACTTTAATATCTTTGTTTATTCAGAAATCTAATAGATTTCTCTAGTTCTTCTAGTTTAAGGATACAAATTTAAGAATAAATAAAGGTATTTTTCATTATATTTAATATAATTAACTGATTCAAAATTAGAAAATTCACTAATTTTCAAAGTGGAAAACATATGTTTGTTGCTCATAACGAAGTTTAAATTCATCATAATTTAGTTATCCATATGCCAGGAGGGAAGGGAATCTGAAGATCGGAGTTGTTCAAAAGTTGCTGATCTCCGTAGAATTGCAATATTTCTGGAAATAATATATTTAGAATATTACTGATCATTTTTAACGATTGTTTAAAATTTTTAACTTAAAATATAACTGAATGAAAGAATATTTTTAGATTTTTATGTACCATACAGGAATTACAACCACAAGTTTTTCATTCACTTTACTACCAACTTATAAAATTGATTATTTGTTTGAGGCTTTATGCAAATTTTGATTCCGTAAGAGTATAAAATTAAATTATGTTATCTAGAATCGTATTATTTAGTTGAAAAAAAAAATTGTATTTTTTACTAGAAATTGTTCTGGTGAAAATGTAAGAAAGAAAGAAAGCCTCCGGAATGCCTATAGGCAAAACTAGAACAGAAATAAAAATACGAAAGACAAACTGCAAAGCCACATTTCACTTTTCCAATTGGCCTGGCAAGAAAACTTTTTGGAAAGGAGTGAGACTTTCTGCAAGCAAACTATTCCCGCTCCAATTTTTGGAGAACAGAGATTCAGAAGAAAACAGGGACTCTGTAACGATGAGGGAAAAACGAATGGAAGATAGGCGAGTTTATTTTCTTTCCATTGACATATGTAATGGCAAGGCACAAACCGTCTCTCAAGCTGATTGGACAGCCTCAGACGGGAAATAACTTTAGGAGAAAATTCAATACTTTTTTCTGTTACTGCAAACGAAAATACTTTTCTGCAGTCATTTGATCAGAAAGACTAAGAGTGAAAACGGACTCTGCCTAACTTTCTTCATCATCTTCCAACTTAGATGAACTTAAGTTTATTTCGGTCGGGGAATAAAGAATTGTATCCATTAGGAAAAGAACAATAGCGGATAAAAAAAAATCAAATAGCAAGATTGAAGAAAGTTAAGCCAATTTGTCAAATTTGGAAAGATATAGGGCTTAATGTTGATTCTGATTTCTTTCTATTTTCTTCTTGTTCGAGTGCTGAATGGAAATCTTTCTTTTACTTATTCTCTATAGATAATTGAACACTTAGACAGAACATAAGATGAAAAATGAACAATTTTCACTTTATTACAATTTCAGTTTTAAAAAATGACTTCAAATATACTTAATTTTTTTTTTTTTTTGTAATTTCCGGAGATTTATTTAAATTGAATTTTATGAAAATATTAATAAATAAAAAAAACGAATAAGTAAAATCGTCACGCGATTAATGTAAAGAACTGAAGCTATCATTTATAATTAATATTTATCTATTAAATTTTTTTTGTTTTCTAACGTTCCAAAAAATAAAAAAAATAATTAAAAGCAATAAAAATGTTAGAAAACGCAATTGTTTTTTGCGTGCTTTTGTAGAATTTAATGATCAAATATTATCACGATCATTAATCTATTTTACGAGATTTAATGAACATGTGTTATCATGATTACAGTTATAATCATGAGCTTTATTATATTTCCGTAATCGTAACAATTTGCCTTTATCAATATAATGGCCATCATCAAGCTTTAAAAAAATTAAGAATACTGATATTAAAAAAAAAAAAAAAAATTGCGCTACTTTCGATGGAGGAAAAAATATTTATTTATCGTTTAATAAAATTTTAAATATAAACAGAAATTTTTTGTTACTTTAGTATAATTTTAAATATATTTATAACACAGATATATTTCCTCATCTTTATTCTAGCAAAAAAAAAAAAAAAAAAAAAAATACTTTCTGAATCAAAAATATCATACTCGTTGCTTTCAAGCATAAAAAATGTGAATGCTTCTTGAGCAATTCAGAAGAATACAAAGCACAAAACATTTTGAGATACATAAGAGGAAAAATGCGAATACTTTCTCATGAAATTCAACAGTTTATAATAATATTATATATCTATTCTCGTGAGATTTGATTGCAGGTTTTACGAGATTTTGCAAATTTATTTATTTATTTTTTCACGAGGATTTTTCGGGGCGAGAACAGATGTTTTCCGTTTACCAATAAGTTGCAGGAATTCATGTGACATGAAGGTATATGGGATAATTCCCATCGGGACTCCACTAATCTGTCGCATTATTGGACGGAGCATGATGTCGGATTGAATATGTCAATGGAACTGATGATTGAGGACATGTTTAACTCCGTTTATTTATCTGGCTATAAATAGAAACACGATAAATGACTGCGGAATAATTTCCGGTTGATAATTCATTCACTTTAATTTTATCCTCTTTAATTCTTAATGTACGATGATGGATTTAAACTTTAAAATATTTTCTTAATCCAAAACTTGACATAAAACTTTTATTATTAAATTATATTTAAATTATATTTCCCGTTTAAAAGATACGATCCGTAACATCTGTAAAACAATTCTTAAAATAAATAAAAACATTTTTTTTAACTTTATATATTCAAACATTCAAGTAAACAGTTTCTAATTTTAGAATTTTATTGGAATTGTGAAAAGTCGATTTAATTTTATATCGCCTGCAACTCTATTGAAGAAGCAAAGCAGCAGCAAACAATCTTCGGAAACAAGCCGGCCATTCACTCAATGGCAATAAAAAGGTTGGGTTTTGTTATTATAATGTGATTTCTGTGCCGATATCTGCTTGAAAATTTGGAAATGTCAAGCTAGTGAATCCAAATCAGGGGCGGCGAACTGTCTGATCGATATTTCCTCTGCAGCTGATTGTAATGCAATGTGCATTGTAGGATAACACTCTCCAAGTAGAAATATCAAGTGAGTGATTATCATACAACAAGATCGCAAAACGAACGGAGAAACGGCATATGGATTGCTTCGGAGATTATGGAATCATTGTTGATCTTCACCGAACATTGTTGTTTGTGTGACTTCTTCATTGTCATACCTTTTTTGTATAAATGATTCAGAAAACTTGTAACTACATCTATGGATTTCTTTTGTTTTGTTTAATCACATTCGCTCGAAAATATTGAAAAAGTTATTTACTGTTTTTTTAACAATTCTGCGAACCACAATTTAAATTTTAGAAAAAAAGTTTTTAAATATAAATATATTAAAAAATGATAACATGAAAAACATAAAATTTAAATAATAAAATAATTAAATATAATTATAATAAAAAATTAATGAAAAATAAAATTGTGCGATAATACATATCAATAACATATTAATTAAATTATGACGCCTGTAAATGTGTCTTTTCCTTTATAAGAGATGCTTCACTGTAAACCTCTAATTTGTTTAGCTTATAAATAAATTATATAAATATAATAATTATTTTAAACAAAGCTTGATGTAACAAATATTAACACATTAGTTAATTATGTTTAAAATAGAGCGAATATATTAATTTTTAAGGAGTTATAAAAATAAAATGGGCTTTTTCGGCCAATATAAAATCGGTAAAAGAGAAATGGAGAAAACCGTCTTCAGTATCAGGCGTAGCCTTGAAAACATTTAAAAGTATAAAGTTTAAGAGCATTTCCAGTTTATAGCGATTTAGGAGCATGAAAGAACAGCTTGTTGTTTCATCTTCAAGCTAGAAAGCTTATCGTCACTTTAGCTATTTTCTCAGTTATCGAAGAAAATCGTAAAAAATTCGATCAACATATATAGGGAGGCTGAGTCAGCTGCATGAACGTTATTGCACTATTTTACCCGTTTTCTCATACGAAATTCTCGGACAGTACCGTCAAATTAAACACCATTCCATGTCATTATCGCATCCGAAAGTTTCGGCAATTTAATAACGCTGACATTTACTTTCGACGTAGAAAATTAAATCACGTGTGTAATAACTTGTCCTTTCATTCATTCGATGCCACATTTTAGCAAAATGGGAGAAGCCGTGAATGAATAGAGTCAACATCCATAAGAGAAACGACGGTTGCTTTTCTTTTCCTTTATTTAAGCTTACAATCTGACGTCTTTCGCTCGTCTATGACAGATTTTTCATTTTCTTCCGATGGTCATCTAATTTACGGCATGTCTAGTTAACCGCTAACTTCCTAACTCGATATTACGTCTTGTCAATCTATGAAGTAACTTTGTGATTACATCTTTTAAAAGCCGTACCATTCTGTGAAAGAAAAAAACGTGAAAAACTTATTAGAAACACATCAAGTGATGATTAAAAATTTAAAAAAAAGAGAGAAAGACAAATTGCTAAAGTAAATTTTTGTTTTTAATATAATTTTGTTTGTTAAGTTTATGTGTCGGAGGAAAGAGTTAATTTTAGTAATGATATTTTGTCGATAGAAAGCAATTAAATAATTTGATCGAAGAAAATCAAATATTTAAAATGTATTTTATATAAAAAAATTAACCAATCAATTTTATTTAAAAGCGTTTTCTGTATAAAATACCATCGTATGTACATAAATATAAAAATATGTTTGTAGAGAAATGTAAATAAATATAGAAAATATGAAAGTTTTTTCTCTTCATAGTTTTATATTTCTACGACGGATATAAAAAATGCATAGAAGCAAAGTGAAACAAGTCATTTCAAATTTATAGAAATGAAAAAACATAAGTTAACATTTGCATGCAACTCCACTGAATCACATCTAGAAGTTTCCATTTCTCAATCACGAACCGCATTTAGCCATCACACAACTGAAGGAAATTACCTTTATTCTTGTAAAGCCTGGTGGAAGTTGGGTGGGGATTGGTTGTCATGGAAACGAGGGGGATGCTGCCCAATTACAACCACGGGGGTTAAGGTTAGTGAGAACATAACCCTCCCTTTATTACAAAGCAGGATATAAAGGAGTGAAAATGTCGAGGTGTGAATATGTACCTAAGCCAAATCGTACCGACAGGAAGTGAAGTAGTAAATTCTGTCCTGTTTTAAAGAAACTACATAAAAAATTAAAGTGCGCGAAGTGAGTTTACTTCCTGAAATTCCCATTCTCCATGATATTTTCGAGAAACTTTGTTGGATTATGTTTTGGCAAAGAAGAGCTTCAATAACTTTCGATGCTACCCAACAATCGATACGTTTACCTTCCCAGTATCTTTACTCACCGTGTTACTGTTTACTTTTTGAAATTGTAACATTACAAGAATTTACACAGTCTAGTTTTAAAGAAAATTTAAATTTACAACTGTTTGTTTTAGTTATACGATCTCCTGAGGTGTGAAAGAAGTTATGTATAATAAAGTTAAGTATAGGAGATGCCTGAATATTAAAGGTCTTTCTCTTGCCAATATTTTAATATCGGAGAAGATTAAAGTTCTCGACAGAAATATTAAATGTCTAGAAAAGTTTTTATTGATAATTTATAAGTATAAAAATTTATTTGTAAAAATAGATTTTCAGTTCCATATTTTAAAATATAATTTAATTTTTAAGAGAAAGAAATTAAATTTTATCTTATTTTTTTTTTATCAATTGAAGAAAGTTGGATATTTCAGTATTATTATAGTTTTCGTAATAAGATTACTTGCTGAAATTGTACTTTAAATTAAAAAATTGACTTGGAACTTTTTCTTTCGTTATTGACTCAAAAATAAAACGAACCGAAGCGAATAAATAAAATTTATAAACATAAAAATTTAAAAGCATAAAATTAGATTTTAAGAAGTAAATATTGAGAAAGAAGATTGTTAGTTTATGGGAGAAAAAAAAATGATGAAAGAAGTGCATGTGCGATAGATAATAAAAAAAATATTCTGATGCTAGTAACAATAACAATGTTATCTGTATACACATCAATAATCATATATGTTGGCAACAAGACGAAATAGATCTGAAGATCTAGATTATTTTCCGATCTTCTGAACATGATAATTCAAACATTATAATGCTATTTCACATTTAATATAATATAATTAGTTAGACAAATAGTTTAACTGCTTACAGTTGAAATTTCTCTTAAACTGTAGCAAATCCGATTGTTTCCATGTTCTAATATGTTAAAATTACTACAGCACAGGAAGAGTCATGGTTAAATTAAAAATTAATAAAAATAGTGATGTTATTGTAAGTCAAAAATCAAAAAATATTTTATGAACATTGAGAATGAAATAAATAAAAACGGATAGAATAGTAAGAATATTATCGATGAAGAAGCTCATTGATTGTATTCATTAGAAGACATCTGAAAGTGCAACCAAGGTAGCTAACTAAATTAAGATCAGAGCCGAACAGGTTACATAAATTATCGAAATCGGTTGCCAAAAGGCCAAGAAGCAATCTCTTTCTTAATGTTTTCACTAAACGACTTCTGACTTTAAATATGTGCCATATGTATGCACATATATATAAAGCAACGTGTTCACAAGTAATTCAAATGACTAGGAAATTATCGACATTTTGTGACAGCAACTATTTGTGATAAATTATCAAAGGCTGTTCAAAGTTAGAAATTTCATTTTCTGTCGAGAAAACAATCAGATGCAGCAACACGTTCGCTTGACAGTAACTATCAATTATACAGTATAGAAATAACTGTCGTCAGTTTTAAGTCTTATCTTATGAGTTTATATATACAATTTCAAACAAGTTTCACTCAGATTATTCATTTCTCCCTTGTCAAAAAATTATCTTATTGTTTAGCCTTTATTATCTTTACTATCTAAACTTGTGTACATAAATTTGTGATAAAGGATAAAACTAGGATAATTTATTTTTGATTACAGAGTATAATTTACTATAAAACAATTAATAAATGTACAAAATAATGTTGTCCACTGATGTTCCATACTAATATTTCAGTTGAAAGTGCAAAATATATTTATGTATAAATATGAACAACGAATATAAAACAATAAATGAATAAAAAATTTATTTTTAAGTCTAAAAAATCAATAAAATTTTTTGAAACTAAGATGAATAAAACATAGCTGTGAGAATGTAAAAATAGAATGCCATACTTTTATATTTTTTTTATATTGTATTAATAATTGGGGATGTTTTTTGCTGATTGATTTCATTTAAAAAGAAGAGGAAAAGATAAAATCTCAAGAGTGTTCTCTGAATCAACTAAAACTCTTTTTTTTTTCCTTGGCTTAAACTCTATCTATCTAGTAAGTTATCAATCTTACTCTCATCAGAGATTTTACTCTTTCTTTTTTCTCTTTTATCTGTTTTATCTGAAAAATACCCCAATTACGTCTTTTTTTTCATTTCGGTTTGCTTTTCATCTCTTAATGGTTGGTTGTTTATGAAAACTAATTATTTTAATTACTTTACATCGTTAAAAACCAGATTTGTAAAATAAGGAGATGTATATAAGACAGATTAATATCATCATTTAAATAGAGAGTCGAGAAGAAACAAATTAATCTTAACAATACATAATTATTTTGCATTAAGAAATGCTCAAAAGTAGCCATAATAAGTTAAATATCCTATCACGATAAGTAGAAAGATATAAAGCAATTTAATATTTTATCTTCATCTCGAAATCACGACTCCACTTAATTTATCACAAAGTGGAAAATCAAGTGGTTATCTTAAAACTCTCGATAGGAAGACTTCTCTTTTACTAGATGGTTATGTGGATAAGTAGTGATCATTTTTAACTATACACGATTACTTCGGGATAGAAAATTATACCACTCCAAACCATAACTACAACAGACAGATGTTAATTATGTCCGAATTATAGGGTGAGATGGTATTCAATTTGGAACTATTACACCGACTGGAATGATCAAGTGTAGCAACGTTGTCGGAGCGTAAAGCTAGACATTTTTACGACGGAGAAGCTGCTTTGTAACGAGGTCATAACTCACTAGAAAATAAAGTTGTATTAACCACAAGGTTTCGCTAGAGAACCTTGTGTTTTTCTCCTAGTAGCGTAGCTAAGGAAAGTAGGTGGGTAAGAATGGGGAAAACGGTGGATGGGTGGGTATGAAGAGGGAAAAGTAAAATGCAGAGATCAGGGAGACGCTTGGCAAATTATGACAGTCAGTGAAAAATGTACCTTTACATACCTCATCCGTAAAATTCCACTCTACTCTCCCCTCTAGGCCGGAAAAAGGGGAGGAAGTCCGGAAAGGATTAGAGGGAGAGGAGAACCTCTTGGGGGAGAAGAATCGCTGCAGTCTACCAAATCCTGTTCGACTTCTGTTGCATACGAATGTAGCCCCGGCTGATCCTTAGCCCGCATTACCCAACCATTCTAGGCTCCATAAATCTGTGAAAAATAGTAGGTTCCTACCAGTCAGGATCATCTATGTCCGGTATTTCATATTTATTCAAACGATTCTATCTAGGAGAGAGATGCTATTCAATCTGTTATTGGAAATATTCTTTTCTCTCCGAGTCGTTGCACTATGTACTTTTTTTTCCGGAAAATAGACAATCGGTATTGTTGGCTTCGAGCTTTACAAAGTAAATTTATTTTGTTCCCCCTTCTTGGCTGTGGTTCTCTTAAAGGTTTTTGGAATGTTACTTCAACTTATGCTCCAGGGGAAGACATTTGAGATGTATCCAGGTTAGCCTTTACATCAACAAGCAAAGACATTTTACTTGCTTGAAAAAAGTCCGTAGGCTGGAAAAAAAGTATTGCCCTTAAAAAGAATCAATGTTCGAGTACAAGTGATAAAAATAACTTTCGGTCGTAATAGGTAGTTTCTTAAAAAGCCTCATATCTTTTGTTAGACATTGCATTACATCTAACTGATTCACTATTGCTATTTCCAAGAAAATGCATAAGTTTCAAAAAGTTTCTTACACATAAAACTAAAAATGCTAATTTTGAGTTTTAATATAGCGACCGCTGATCAGTATAGCTTACTCATATATATATAAATAATTTTTATAATAAAAATAAAATCATTATGCGTATATTTTTATAACAATTTTAATTATTCCAAAATAATTATTATTCGATTTTTTTTTTTGTTGATTTTTATGTTCATTTTGCAATAAACATTATTTTTATCCGATTATATTATGTCCAAATCTTCTTTTAATTAAAAATTTTATACTAATAACCAAACCCTATTAGTTGGAATTAATTCAGTTAATTACTGTTAAGATTAAAAGCGATTAACAAAATGAAAGCGATTATCGTTAAAGAAAAATTGATTGTTTTTAAACGAAACTGATTATCAAATTGAAATCTGATCATCATAAAAATTAATTATCATTAAAGTGAAATATGATTAATTTTATAATCACGTTTCATTTATAAAATAATTGCATTTTACAAACCGTGTCAATTGTATTTTTACTAAATTAATATTATTTTATATTCTAGTATTATTGTTGGAATTTTGGGCGGAGGGCATTAATTAACTACTCGATCTTCACTTTCGCCATTTATATATCGAAGATATATTTTATAATTTTCACAAAATGAATATTTGCGTGGCACGACTTCATTAAAATTCAGTAATAAATTTAAATTTACTTCTTGTTTGACATTTACAGTAAGTCTCTGTTGGATTTACAATTCTCATTAACACATTGGGCAGGAGACACCCTTGTGATGAAAAACAAACAAACTAATTAAATATTAATTCTGTTTAATTCATCGAGCGAAAATATTTCATTCACGAAGTTTGACACTTCACCAAGAAAACGCAAAGTAAAATCTTGCATAGGGGACTTGATTACAGAACCGTGTATCGCGAAGCCAGACAAATCGTTGCTCTACCAACATGATCAGATTACGAGTGACTCACATTTATGGTCACGAAGGACTTATTATGCCTGATTAAAAGAACAATTATGCAAGACAGGTCGAAAAACGACCTAATTTCATTAACTGGAATCACTAAAGGGACGAACTACAATAGTTGTTCTGATTCTTCTATTAAAGTTGTCATGCTGCATCAAAGGACAACGTTTACTCACTCAACTTAAAGTTGTCCCCTTTAACAAAATTTAATACTTCCATATTTTATACGGACTGCAAACGAAACTAACTTATTATATGCAGTGAAATAAATAAGTTGTTCGAGTTAATGTTGGATATAAGAAGAAACAACCAAATATATATTTTAGAATTTAATGTTTGCGGTTGAATAAATTTTACAAAGCGAGTTTCCGATATTGAAAATTTTCCTGCTGTACCTTTTTTCAATATTGAAATTTTTTCTGCTGTTCTTCCCCATTATTAAAATTTTTTCCTGATATCCATTTCATAGGATTTTTACAATTTTAATATCAATTTCACGATATTGATATTTATGAAAACAATTTCGTGATATTGAAAAAAAAAAAAATTTTTTTTTCATTGATATTATTTCCAATATTTACTTTCTTCTACTATCGTTTTTTAATAAATTGAAATTTCTTTCTCAATGCGAATTTAATAAAAAAGAAATAAAAATTTTGTTTATTTCGAAAATATGGAAATTTATTCTCTTTCTATGCTTAACCATTTCTGATATTTATGGAAATTTGTATTTCGTAATATTTGAAAAATTTTTGGTGTTATGTTAACTTATTAAACTGAATATTTAACTTGTTTATTATACTTTTAACTATTTAGATGAAGCTAGAGAATGTTTTTTAAATCTAGTTCTTTCATTTTTTTAAGCGCTATTGTAAAATATTTTTTTTTTTTTTTAAATGTATGGTTTTTGCATATTTTTATTATTCATAACTCTATGTTGAGTTTCATTTAGAAGATTTAATTATGGTATACAGCATGCGATGTCTGATCTATTATTGATAACATAATAATTAATAAAGAAATAAGTCGGGAATATATTTTTTATTTTTTTTTTTGGAAGATTTAATACCTCAAACGATAGCTGTCAACTATTGTCTCCTCAGAAATAATTTATTTTTTTACATATTTTATGTAGAAAATTTGTAAACAGGAGATAAAGAATAGAGTAAATAGAAGTAGAAATAATAAAAAAAAAGAACTCTAATAAGAGCGTTTTGGCAAGTTTTGAATTTTTGCAAAAATGCATTCCTCTGGAGCATTCATTATTTAAGATAATATTCAAAGAAATGCGGGAGGATTGAAAGAATTGAAGTTGTGAAATAATTGAAGAGTGAAGAAGAAAAGAGCGTTGGATGATGAGATTTCTCATGTTTTACTAAAGTGATATTTATACAAATATTTTTTTGCTTTGCTTTGATTGCTTGTTCTTTTATTTCGAAAATTAAATTGGATTTTTCTCTCGTTTTTTTTTGGTAGATGCAATAAATATTCGATTTTACTCTTTTCGCCAAGTCTTATTTAATAGCTATGGTACTTTAATATCACTTTCCTAATTTAAAAAATACACTAATCAATAAAAATACATTAATATCAATGTTTTCCACTTTCTAATAACAGATTGGAACTAATATTATTGTTGTTGTTGTTGATGAAATTTATTCCTATTCCTGGTATTGATATTGATCGGCATCTCTTTCCAACATGCAATCTATTTTACATATAATTTTTCATGTTGATATTTTTCCTGAGTCAACTATTTTTTTTTTTTTTGTTAACTAGTTTCAGGATACAACCTGAATTATCTTATTTATATATTTTGTTTAGACTCAATTCATCTCTATTCCTTTTAAGTAGAATATGTTATTGTTGTAGTGTATCTTGCATTTTATTATAAATATATTTTTTTTTTTTTGAAGATGACTTTCTTCGTAGAAAGATCCATTTTATATTTTTTTATGTTGAATTGGTTTTCTTTATTAATGAAAAATTGATTGATTGTTTTTAAAACGATACGGATTATCAAATTGAAATTTGATCATCATAAAAATTAATTATTATTAAAATGAAATGTGATTAATTTTATGACCATTTAAATAATAATTACATTTTTATGAAATTAATATCATATTATATTCTGGTATATTGTTGCAATTTTGGGCGGAGCGCGTCAATTAACTACTCGATCTTCACTTTCGATTTATAAATAGAAAATACAATTTATAATTAATCAAAAAACTATCTAAGTACTTTACTACCAAAAGAAGATTATGACTGTTTTGAGAAGGACACAGGATTTATAAGCTTCAATCATATATCTGGATCTAAGGGAACAGTGAGTAACCGTTAACAGATTATCGACATGAAAATTCTGTTTTTAATTCCTATATATTTGTACTGTATTTTGTATACAATCATGACAAAAATGTAAGTTTCTACCTTCTCTTCCCATCTCACGCTAGCGATCTTATCCGCTTCTATAGGTTTTGTTACTTATAACTTTGTTCTTCATTTCAATTTTTCCTTTTCTAATGTCTTCCTTTGGGCTATACCTTTGAGTTCAGTTTACTCTCTCCTCCCACAATTAAGTACTTTACTAATAATTAATCAAAAAACACCTTAATAGTTTTTTACTTGTTTATTTTTTTATTAATAATAATTCAAGAACTACTAAACTATATTTTAAGAATATTGATATTTTTAACATATGCATTTTTTTGAATCGAACATTTTAAAAATGCGTTCCGTGAATTGAAATATTTAATATTTATATTTCACAACGTGACTTGAAACTGACTTTTTTTATGATACTCATTTTCTGATATTTATTGAAATTTATATTTTAAATTGTACATTTATTAATGTTTCCAGAAATTGAGAACATAATGTAATTCATTTCCTGATAATGCACAAAAAATTGACATTTTTAGCATGTTCATTACTATTTATCATTGAAATTTACAAAAATATCACGAAATTGATATTTAAAAATTGTATTTTTTTTTTTATCCTAACTCCTCAAAAACTTTGATAAATTTTTAGGAATTTCCTAAAAATTGATATCAAAATTAAAAATTTAGGAAAGTAGAATTTCCTAAAAATTGATCAATTTTTAGGAAATTCTACTTTCCTAAAAATTTATCAATAACTTTCCTAAAAATTGATAAATATTTTGTGAATGATGTTAATAAACTGATTGTAAATATCTTTATTGCATTTTTTTGGCATTATATTAAATTGTTTTTCTTACAATGTAAGAAATAGTTATTGCATTTTTTTGTTAAAAATTCAATATTTGAATCTTGTTAAAAATAATTATTCACTTCTGACAAACATAATTAATGAAAGAAATAAACGAGACCGTATTTATTGTCAGTTTGACACATCTTATTGTCTCGTCGGTGTAAGCACCTCTAATAATTCAGTATTAATTCCTTCGAGTAATCCCGCATAACGTAATACGATAGTCCGTTTAACACTCCAATTACAAATGACAGTTCTCTCCTTTAATTTATAACAATCCATAGGACAAAATAAAAAAAGAACAAAAGAAAAAAAAAAGAGAAAAGACAATTAACCGAGTCCAATCACACTGAGTACTAATTTCAGAAGCCGAAGAGGATTCACTAAAGGGGTAATTAGGAAGATTCAGTTACAGACGCCATTTGTGACGTTAATAGAACACGTCACCGAATGTCACGTCACTTCACCCTATCTGTAATTCGGCAACTAGACGAAAATGTCACACGTTATCAGAAATAAATTAATGCTCCATCTGTGACGATTTTCTATTATTGTTATTGCTAATGTTATACACCTATAAACACAACTAAACATGATCAATCATACTTGGTAGATGCGAGAATCTCTAGTTGACAGTATGAAAGCTGCAACGACAGGTTGCCATTAGACATGGGAAGATCCTAGTTAATTGGCATCACCATCAGACTTATTAGGGGAGGAAAACCATAAATTCCCTTGGGGAACAGCAAACTGTTGTCGCATCATTTTTGGACAGTATCAGATAATGACAACATGCACATAATGAGAGCTTCATTAGCCGTGTCCTTAGAGAAGGAGAGAGAGAGAGAGAGAGAGAGACGCTCTGTTAAATTCAAATGCCTGAGGGGCAAAGAGTAAAGAGCACAGTATACAGATTAAAAAAATTTTTAGGTGGTTTCAATTTTAATTCCATCTTAAATATTTTCGTCAGTCCAAAATTTTTCAAGATTCAAAACTAGATTAAAAAATAAAAATGATTTTAAACTTCACCATCAGATTCATCTTGATAAGAAATATATACAAATTGAATGATATTCGCTATATTAAATATATATCGCGCTTACATATTTTTTCATTGTGCATCTTTTTTTTTCATTCAAACTTAATGATATATTTAACTGCGACGGCACATAATAAATTTTATCTCATCATACTTAAATTTCAAAGTGTAAATCCTTCATATTGATTATCCATTTGCTGGATTATCAAAAGAGATAAAGGCTCGTCTATTCATCCCAATTCTAATTCTCCTTTCTGCATCAATTTGTTCGTTAATACATATTATAAGCAGTAAAGCCAAATTGCATCATCCTTTCACAGAACGAATGTCGTTAATAATAGCAAAAAACTCATCAACTCAAGGAAACTACTAATTTATGCGAATTGAAACTATTTGCAGTTGCATTTCCTTGACAATTAATCATTAGCACACATAATTTCCCCGTTTATATCAATAATCAGGGATAAGAAGGCAAAATTGTCGCCCAATAATTCCTTAGTTTGTTTCAGAGAAGAAAAGAATGAAAACTCAATCGATTTAGCAAACTTTGTCATTAATTTCCACCCATTTGAATATATATATATATTTTTTTTCCAGCCTTTGATCGTTATCCAGAAGACATCTGCTACAAAATATATTTGAAAATGTGCACAGATGTAGTAGTGGTGTGAGCAATGGGATACGTCAAATTTTTCATCAGTATGACAGCAAAGATCATCTATTTGTCAAATTTATGACTAAATTTACTTTCATTCTCATTTAACCCCAAAGGGGAAGGCGGGGGTGAGATATGGAGGATTCAATCAAGGCATTCTGTTACAACACCGTTCATTATTTCAAGAAAACGATTTATTTTTTGAATTAAAAGAAAGAAAAAGACTTTTTCTTAATTGGTAAAAACTGAGATAATTTATGATGATCGTGTGATTGCAGAGAAAAACTATTCTTGTACACGTGATGGATGATAAAGTATTTAAAAGTTAGTGTCCAGTAGCTGGAGGTAATTTTAAAGTTATTGGCCTGAGGAAGATTTAAAGTTAATCACACGATATTGAAGAAAAAATTTTCATTGGTGTGACCGAGTAAATGAAGTCATTTTTAAAAATTCTTCAAGAAGAATAATAGTAGATAAAGTTTAAAATTGCATTGACTTTAAGTAAGCCAAGAAATATGTTTATGGTTAAGCAATAGAATAGATGAGAGAATTAATATTATTAAATGAAGTGATGGGTTTGAAAATTATCTACTGAAAAACAACAAAAGTTCCATACCGCCAGTTAGAAACAATAGAAAATACAAATCATGGAAACAGAATGAATTTGAATTAAAGACCAGAATGTCATATATATCAAAGGCTATTATCATTAAGTGATAATGAATACCTACCAGCTATATTCTATAAAGTAATGGTCGCAATTACCGTCTCCAATTAGCTTAATAGTCAACACAGGAGGTCTTAAAGTGATCAGAGCTGATGAAGTTCCTTTCCTCTAAGATATAATCCTTTTACCAAACAATACTGCTTCAATCAGTTACGACATCTTTATGATGATGGAAACCATGTGACGCACCAATTTAGAACTGCAATTTGCAAAGTTTTAAAATCGCTTATTATTATGATGTAATTGTATTGGGAATAATATAAGATTAAATATTTGAAAATTTCCTACTTAATGCCCTCCGTTCGTTGTAATAATTTTGATTGTCAGAAACAAAAATGTACGAGATACCGAAATCGCGTGATCAGAAAAGAAAGAGTTGACATGTTTATTTCCTTTAATATTTATTATTATCTAGGTGATTATGTGCTAAATAAAAATTTATTCAAGTCGTGTGATACTCGATAAGATGGAAACGATTTTTTTTTTTTAAATTAAATAATTTGTTTGTGCGAAATAAATGAGTTACGTGACCAGAAATAAAAAAAAGGGAACGAAAATCATCCGACTAAAGCCTAAATAAAGAGAGAATTAATTAGCAATCACGTGTCGCAGATCATAATGAGCTATAAGTTATCTGATAAGAAGATAAGAGTTTAGTTATAATTATGTGACACGAATAAGAAAGAAATCTATATTGATATATTCAGAAAGTGAGTCACATGGCAAAGCAACTCGTTAATGACGAGTTTATATAAGCCGAGAGGAAGCATAAATAATGATAACGTGACTCAGATGAAAATGTGCTCATTTTTATTTGAAACTGATATCTTTGACACGTGAATTTCACATTATCGATTGATATAGATATATCTTTGAAACGCATAATTTTGGGATGTAAATTTCGTAGTGAATTCATCTTAATTAGAATTAAATTTCATTATTAAATAGTAAACTTCATTGTAAATTTCACAGTAAACTTCAGCGGAAATTTCACCAGTAAACTTCATTATAAATTTCACAGTAAACTTCATTGTAAATTTCACAGTAAACTTCATCGGAAATTTCACCAGTAAACTTCATTATAAATTTCACAGTAAACTTCATCGCAAATTTCACAGTAAACTTCATTGTAAATTTCACAGTAAAATCTCATTGTATATTTCACAGTAAACTTCATCGTAAATTTCACCAGTAAACGTCATTGTAAATTTCACAGTAAACTTCATCGGAAATTTCACCAATAAACTTCACGATAAATTTCACAGTAAACTTCACTGTAAATTTCATAAAATTTCTTGATACAAATATATTTTTAGCATGCATATTTTCTATTATTTCCTGATAAAGATATTTTATACAAAAATTTAATACACGAAACTAGAATTTCTAAAAAGATATTTATCAATATCTTTAGAAACTCATGTTTTTAAAGCATCTGAAATTTCTTTGTTCGAATTTTTATCAGCATTATTTCTTAATAGCCGATCAAAATTTTTATATGATTATCTATTAAGCAGCCTATCATATAAACAAACTAACTATCAGTAAGTCAAAAAATAAAACAGCAATAATAAGATAAATCATGAAATCATGAATAGGCTATACAAATAACATGATAATGGATTTAGCAAATAGGTACGGCATGTGATTAGAGGAGGAAAAAAAAAGTAGAAATGTCCTTAAGGTTAATGGTATGCCGAAAGTCACGAGCTTAGAATATTTTGCATTAAAAAAACAGTTAAACTAGATTCGATAGCTGTATTTTAAAGGAGAAGAGTTACACGAACGATTGGATCGAAAGAAAGAACGATGCAAAATCGGAAATGGAAACGATTCTTATTATTTCGTCTCTTAAATGAATGTCGTTGTGTAGGAAAACAGGCAGAGGATGGAGGAAAGAGTCGGTCGAACCACCTTTGGAAAAGAAAACATTCATCGCTATTTCTTATCTAAATTACAAAATCGATTCGAAACTTTGCACCAACGAATCACCTTTCTGCCAGAGAGAGAGAGAGAGAGAGAGAAAAAAGAAAAGTTTTAAGTATGAAGTCGAAGGCTGCACAGACAGAAAGACACACTGCAACTCCACTTCTACCATTGATAATCTCTTCATACCACGTGATATAATGGAATTTATGTGCTCAATATATTTTCTTCGAAAATTCTTTCCTTCTATTTCTTTTCTAGCGGATAAGAGAATCTTTATTGGAAAAAATTTATTTCGACATCTTCGGGAAGACCATCAAAAATGAAGAAGTTTTCTTTTACTTACTCTTCTTTTTTGTCTTTTTCCTTTCTTTTTTCTTTTTCCTCTTTTCTTCTTTTCAAATGGAAAAAAAAAAATCTACAGCACACACATATATATATATATAATTCAAAAATTTGGTTTTAATACAATAAAACAGATGGCAGCACCCATCGAAGTGAAAGTAATGACGTCATCAGTTGTGCTGAATTTGCAAAAATTGCTTCGTGCTTTACGGTCATTAGTCAAAATGTATATTAATAGTGCAATTTCTCCTCTATGTTGCGTGAAGCTGTCTTTTAGTCCGATCCCAGATAAAAATTTAGATAATGAAGAATGGATTTGTTATTTTATGTTGTACGGAGCCTATGCTGATTAATATAATTCGCTAATTTTTGAACCAAGTTATGTGCATTGTTCAAAAAACTTTTTTTGAACAATGCACATAACTTGGTTGTGCATTGTTTACTTTTTTTTTTTACATAATGTTTAATACACTCACTTTCACCACCTAGCGCGTAGATGTAACTTTCGCTTGCACGAGCGTTAATTTCTATTGCACGAAGTCACTTTCGCTTTCACATTCTGGTTTTACTCGCCACGTGCTTATTTTATTTGTTATCGCGGCCTTTTATGTCTATTTCATATTTTCCTCGCTCTTGTCACGCATTTATGCATTTTTACGTTTTTTTTTTTTATCACGCGTTTACCATATTCACTTATGGCGATGGAAATATATTTTCTACGACAAGTTCCGTTATCGAAAATATACTAAAAGATAAACAACAAATCTACGGAAAATCAGGTAAACAATAAAATTCCAGTGGACATATTGAAAATACAAATTCAAAAATAAAATATGCAAAGCAAAGATGCTGATAAAGGCTTGTTTAAAATTTTCATTTCATTTCCATTCCGGAAATTTATTAAGAGAAATGGGAATTTTGTCCCGAAGGCACAAAATACTCTTTCCGAGAAGTGCAAATAATATGCAAATATCTTTTGCCAAAATTAAATTCTTCATAAACATTTGTCTCTTCATAAAAGAGAAGTAATCAAGCTTACAAGAAAATTCTCTTTTTTTTTTTCTTTTACTCATAAAAGTAACTAATGTAATAATTAAAATAATTTTAAGAATTTAGATTTTTCGCAAATAAGATTTAATTATTTTATTTAAAAAAAAATATCCGTTATTTAAATTTTATGAATTCCGTAAGCCAACATAGAAATTTTATAAATATTTTTTTTTTTTTTTTTGGAAACTTTCAGAGAGTATTAACGTACCTCACGCTGTTTGCATCACACGAAAATCGAAAAAAAAAAAAAAAAATCATATGGTAACGTCATTGATTATGTAGGTATTTTATTTATTATGCATTATTTTAATACATTAGGGTGATTTGTGAAATTTATAAAATTCTGGCAGACGACAAAAGCAAGGTTTTATGCAAAGCAGTAAAATGTAATTCGCTTAGAGAAACGACACAAAACAATTTTCTTGACAGATGAGCTCAACTGTTTGTTGGCAATGGCTCTGCTTGCATTTTAATATATATATAGTTTTTTTTTTTTATTTTCCTTTCTTTGGCTCGATTCTTATTTTTAACAAAATAAAATTTTGGAATGTTTTTTTTTTTTAAATATAATAATATTATAATGATCACCATTCACTCGGATATTTTACATAAATTGGAAATATTCCTTCGGATACTTTGCATTTATTTTTAGAAAGTGTTGGTGTATAAAATTCAGATTTTTGCAGTTTCTGCTTACTTCATTCCTTTTCTACCCGTTTTATTATTCTTATTCCATTCTAATTTATAATATTTTTGTTATTTATTCCTTCTTTATTTCATTTATTGTTTCTTCTCACGCTGTCATAGCTTCATTGCTTTTCCTTCCAGGCTTCTGATATTATTATTATTATTTTCTTTTTTATTTTTTTGCTCTAGTGTAGTAAGATTTGTTTTACTTATTTCACTTACTTTACTTCATTCTTGACTTGGTATGCCATTAAATTTAAATATTGAACTTGCTGAAACTTCTCTTTATCTTTATTGTATACATTGTGTTTCATCAAATTGTATTTATTTCGTTTTTTTTTAACTTGAAATATTCACTTTAACGTTACATGTTTTTTATTACCTTTACTTACCTTTCCACATAAAAATATTCTTCCGAACTCGTTCGTTTTTCTCGTGTTTGCTTTTTTTTTTTTTTTTTTTTGCTTGGCTTACCTTCTTTTTTAATGAAAATTACCGATTTAAAAATAATTTAAAATATAGAGATGTGTATGTGGAAGTCAAAAATACGTAAACCAACAAAGCGATAAGGCAATTAAGTAATAAATAATACAAATAGCTAGTTTATCAAACGAAAACAAAAAAAAAAAAAATCTTTAATACCAAAAAGGAAAGAATGAAAATATTTTAAACAAATTCCTTTCTTTGTTACGATTAATTAACTTTTTTTGCTCGGCTATCGTTGATAATATCTCATTAATTTTGCTTGTAAGTGGAGGAAGCAGTTGTGAGATACAATAAAACGTGCAATCTATTTCCTTCAAATGGACGTACCATTTTCTCGTTTCTTCACTCGAAGCACACAAACTGTTAAGGTTAATCAATAGAAATTCCTTTTTCTGCTGCAGAAGAGCAAAGGACTAATAACACTTTGACAGGAAACCCATTAAATAAATTTAACACGCTTGATCCACACAATCTTCCTACGAAGAATTGTTAAAGAATATTTCTATTTAATCCTTTCCATTTAAACTCGAAAAATGTTTCTTCAATAACATCAATCGCTGCTCGTTTTGTAAAGGGCTTTGCTTCTGCCTTTAATCCTTCTGTTGGGGCGCGCAGTCTCTTGTGCATTAGGATCGGTTTGAAGGTTCGAAATTTTTTTTTTCTTTTCATTTTTATGATTAGAACGAAATTAATTGGTAAGGATTTATTTTATTTATTTTTTTTCTTTTTTGGAGATTTAATTTTGAAACGGGTTTTTCTATTTAATAGGTTATGCAGCGTCCTCAAAATGTACTTTGATTCGTGGGACTTTCTAAGCATCTCAGTGTATTAATCAAATTTTGAGGACTAATCTGACATTTAACCTCCTTAATATAAGTTTAATAAAGCCGCCTTGCTTTCCAATAACAAGCAAACCATCTTTATTAAACTTAGGGGAAGTTTCCCTCCAGCTCTCAATCTTTTTCTAGAACTCTTAAAGTGGACTTTTTCTAGTACTGTACTTTAATTTTCTTTTGAGAATGTTATTTGAATCTAGAGGTTTTCTTTACTATTTTTCGCTTTAATAAGTGCTGTTACTAATATTGTTTTGTATCCAGTATTGCTTTTTTGTCTATTTTTGTGCATCTTTCCAAACTTTGAATAAACAACGTACCCCATGCTGTTTGTATCAAAGAACAGAAATTCTTAAACATATATTTAATAAAATTTATTTTAAGTTTAGTTAACTTGAGCTATAGTAAGCAATAAAAGTGCTAGAATAATTTTTTTAATCTTTTTTTTTTTAGAAAGTAGTATCTGTGCTTTAGAGGAAAACTAATACTTAATAATTATTGTTCTACTTCTCAAACTCGTCTGCAAACTTAAAAATATCCCTTTATCTTCAGCATTTTCCCATTATTTTATCTTATAATACAGAATGACAGATTTTCTTCTCGCAAGAGAAAATATTTAAAAAAAAAAAAGAATATTAATCCCTTCCCTCGCATCAGAAACTCGCTATTTCAATGCATCAATCCCCGACAGAGGAAACTTCTATTGTATACTTAACCCCGGAAAAAGTGCAGTAAAATGAGTACTTTTCAAAATATACCAAGCCTTTAATTTTAGTAATTTTCTTCAAACATTGAGAAAAGTAAAATAGTATGAGGATCGATCGAGAAATAAGAAACGAAAGTAAAAATTGGAGAGGGGAACGAAAGAAATCAACGCACATATATATCAACTTTTCTCCTTGGATAAGTGTGTTGGAATTTAGTTTGATGTCCAGGTTCATTTTAGATTCTGAAGATAAACGCAATAACAAGAATCAATCATTTTTGGTGTTTTCCCATCTCTCTTTTTTTTCTTTTTTCCTTTCCCTCTTCGTTTTATAACCGTTTCTCATAAATTTTTACGAGGTTTGTTTCCGGTTGCAGGTGGATATTAAAGCTTCCTTTCCTCTCGTTAATACTATGCAATAAGATGGACGGAAAAAAGAAAATTGAAGTTTATAAGTAAGAAAGACTGATATGGTAAAGAAAAAATAAATTATTGATGTTTAGGAATTAAAACATTAAATATTAATTTTCGACTCTATATCTTTTTTTTTAGAGCATCTTTGATTTTGCTTTTTTTTTCGCTGATATTTGCGCATTAATACATACCTGAGCTGTTTTCTATGTGTCAGTGGCGTTAAAATTCAACATAATTTTATATAAAGTGAAGGAAGTTTGCTAGCTATAGAGAATTTTAGGAGTGAATACTTAAGTGGACTTCATCCCTAAGGAGATGGTGCTCGGCTATATCAGGAGGAACTACCTTAGCTAAGGGGATACTGAATGTTGGACGAAAGTTATCGTCCTCCTGTTATCTCGGTTTACTCGTATAGGATAGTGGAAAGATATACTGCGAAGATAAAGTTATAAAGAGTTATATATGATAACGGTCTTCTCTTAATATAATAAAACAAGAATTAATGAATTATTCTATTAGAAAATGGGGAAAAAACATTTCCTTTTGAAGATTAATGTTTTCATAATAAAATACCCCTCGAGTCAACTTGTTTTTCTTCATAATTTAAACAATTCTTAAGGGCTCTGGAGTGGTGGTAATCCTCCAGCTACTTTTTTTTGTTTTTTCCCATTTATGCAGTATTTTCTGATAGATCCTTCAGGATTCTTTCAATATTTGGATTCGGAATAATTGGAGATAAAAATTTTAATTTTTCAGTTTAGTAACTTAAGAAGAGCAGATGAAGTACAAATCTGCATGAAACTAGCTTTTATTTTTTTTTCATTATCTTAACACGATTATAGATGTTTAGCAAACAAGTGAAGGGGATAAAATTTTTACAGATGCACAACTGTCCATCAGTGCATCGGGTGAAAATATATAAGAATATTTGCAGTACTTCCTATAGGTGGAATAAAGAAGGAAAGGAAATCCACTCAGAGTAGTTGGAAAAGAGAATGGACGGAGAATTACTCGATTATGTGCAGCGAAGTGGAAACCATAGAAATCCGCTTATCAGGAATAACTCACTTTGTTGCGACAAGCGCACCGCAGCCAATTATGCTTTAGTGACCAAAAGGGGATTTGGAGGATGTAGAGAAGAGCAAGAGCGGAAAAGATGGAAGTTTTCTATATATCTAGCAAAGTCATGACTCCGCTAATACCGCTGTATAATAGTACATCCGAGTATATGCAATTCGGACAATAGTTTTTAGTTTAATGAACCTATCAATGGCATTCACTCGCTCAAAGCAGATGCAGTTCTCCAAAATTAGATAATATAATTCGTATACGTTCTAAATTTGTGATAGACATATCCGGAAACTATTTATAAACGAATGAATTTTTTTTAGAAATAACTATCAGTAACAGAAAAATAAAAATAAAAATTTCGAAATTTTTAAGAATTAAAAATTAAGAGTTAAAATCAAAATACATTTGACTTTTTATACTTATAAGGTTAGATAAATGAATATTTGAGTAGATATTTGGGGATGCGGAGAGAGAGAGAGCAGATGTTTCCTCCTCTTTTTGATCCCCAGCTACCTCTCCTGCTTTTCTTTTGTTAGATTTTCAATTTAAATAAAAATGGCCAAACAATACTTTCTCCACAAAGCAAATTCAGCAAAAAATATTATTCTTTAAATTTTTCATATGTCACAATTTTACATATCAAACACGAAATGATTGTTTTTGAAAACTCGCTTTAGATCTATGAATAATCTAAATTAATTTATAATAATTTTTATTTTATCGCGTTATATTTATTTTTATAAGTCTTGTATATTATATTTTTTTATTAATTTTTTTTTATGGACCATATAAAAGCTGATGTGTTCATTCAACATACAACATTAACTCCTGGGGGAAAAACAAATTCATATTAATAACAAAGCTCGTGCATTCTTCACTTCCACATCATTATTCTCTTTATTCTGCATAACGTGACAGATTTTTACCTTAAAATTCAGACAGGACTAAATAAAATTCGACAAAAGGCATTCTATTCTGCGGATTGGAACTAAATCTCGCTTCCCTTTTATAAAAAACTGACAGACACTCGTTTTTTATGTCACCAACAAGTCTTTGTCATAGAAGAAAGTCTCACTGTGTTACCCATGCAGTTTCTAGGCATAACCACACTGCACTTCTAAAGCTTTTCAAGAAACTTCTTTGGGTTGGTTCGTACCATTTCCTTTTGAGGCCTTACTCATTTTTTTTATATATTCCGCATTCTAGAGTATCACAGAGTGAAACGATTCAATCGTATTTTAACTTTCAAAGTTATTAACATCCCTATATTCACCCATAACTGAATTTCTTTGCATCTTGTAATGCTTTCACTTCTCCTTCTCCATTTACCAAAATTAATTAATTTAGGGAAAGCCGAAATATTAAAAAAAAAGGAAAGTAAATGTCATTTGTTATATTTTCCCATTAAAATTACCTTTAGTACATAAATCACTGTGGGAATGAGTAAATCTGACTATGTGGCAACTTAATTAACAACATTTAAATAAGTTTAAACGTATAAAGTATAAAAAATAACGATCAAAAAAAGAGATAAAGAGGAAAAACATCCTCACTTTTCGGTGTGTTTATAAATTAAATATTATCTAGAAAGCAGTTTGATGATTGAATTTATGTAAAACGATACTGAAATGTGGATGGATAAAGAAGATGCAGAGCTCTTCAGGTCGGGAAGTTGTAGGTTGTAAGAATCCTTACCATTTTGCTGATGGTATTATTGAATTAAAACGGTTATGGCAGCGATGTAGAGTATATACTGTCTCCGTTGTTGTGTGACATTGATAAATGGCAAGTGGAAACCCATAGCAATGCCCAGCAGGGGGAAGAGACCGCCTATAATCACGGAAGATCCAAGGTACGGCCACACTTCAGTCTGTATGAGGGATTTAATCAAAGCTGAGGAAACCAGTACAAAATGAGCGAAGAAATAGGTATTTATATACATTGAGAGAGCGAAAAAAAAATAGCTAAAGTGTGTCAACTAAGTTAAAAGATTTTCTTTTGAGAACAATCACTCGACTGATTATAAAACGGATTTTATCTTTTATTCTATTTTTCTCGGATAACCTTTATCGGAAATAAGTTTTTCCTACAAGAGTTTAAGTCCAAATGACTTACTGATGCTGTGGCACATGGGAACCACCAGCTTATCGCCATCTGGTGATAGTTTAAATAACCAACTTTCATAGATTTTTTTAAACTATTATAAAAAAAAAAAAAAAAATTAAAAACGAAAAATTCCTGTGGTTAATGCATTTCTATTTTAAACTCGATCCTTTAGAAACAATATCTTGTAGTTTCTTCATCGGTTTAAGATATAAATTTATCCAAATATATGCATAGAGATTATTAATATGTTCGTTATCTTTTAATGCATAACTATGAGATTGTAAAATACGACACATATGGGATACATAATTATGTGATTGATGATTACAAATATGATTTGAGGTTGGAAGCGTGGCACATATGTGATGCATATGTGTCATGCTTACATATGTGGTACATTTGTCACATTTACAATCAATCACAGCTACATACGTAATTGTCATACTGCAATATAGTATAGTATTGTACATCTATATTTGTTTATTCTTATTTTTTTATACACATTTAGCTTAATATTCATAGATAATACCCTCATTTGCATATCTTACATGCAATCGCACTTATATATTTCCATTATAATCATTTAACTTATTTCCTATATGCAATAAGAAGCATGGCCATGTAAGGCCTGAGAAAGGTGAGGAGGGATCGCGTCTTAAATGTGGGCCCATTGAATAATAAAACTCATAAATATACGAATAAACTAAATTTTGGAGCTCTTCTGAGTATGAAATCCAGACCAAATGGCCCCCTCTACATGGACCTAGGAGTATGTATAGTATAATTACATAATAATAAGATTTAATAATTCTTAGCTTGCAGTAATAATCATAAATTTGAATCTGACAAAAAAAATTTTCTTCTTCAGTTTAGTTGATTAAAAAAATATTTTTTCCAAGAATTTTCTTTAAAAATAGCCTTAATATTTAATCATAACAAAATCTAAACAATTAAAAGGTAAGTAAAATAAACAATAATTAACCAGCCGAAGATATTAAGCTTCGTAACAAGTTACCTTGTAAGGAAGCATTAACGATACATATAAATATTAATTATAGAACATTTATTTAGATTTACAACCGAATATTCAAATCTTGTTTGTAATCTTACATAAATTTTAACATGAAAAATATTCAGAGTATATTATTAATAACAGGGTTTGCAATATAAACAGCACAAAGCTTTAGATAGAAAAAAATTCTGGTGATAAACACACAAAGAGAAGCAATAACCGTTTTAACGTAAAGTATAAATTTACTGCCTTTTCTGTTAAGGCGTGAAGAATGGCAGGACATTGTCAGCAACCATCCAAATGATGAGTAGGATGTTCGGGATACTTCCTTAAAGACATCATTATGAATTACAGTAGCTGGGGAAACTGATAAAGGATTACAATTGTCTCACACTCAATCGTCTTAATGCACAAGTTCCCACCGTCGAACGGATAAGATAGAATAAAAATGAGAGTTGATGAAGTAAAGCCCTACTGGAGAATTTAAGTACAAGTAAGTAGTTGGAATAATATCTTCATAATTTCTTTCCAAATTTATAGTTAAGATAAGAAGTTTTGTAGCCATGTAGTTGAGAGGGATTAATTAGCAGATATTATAATTTAACGGTTTTGCTCTTCGCTTTTAAGATCATTTAATAATTGATACTAGATTTAAACTTGTTTATAATTACATGACGTAATTTAAATAAAAAAAAATAAATAAATAAAACGGTATAAATTAATTAATTTTCCTTCTTAATTATCCTCTTTTGAATTTTTAATTTCTTCCTTATTAGCTTAACTTCCTTCCTTAATGCATCTCAATATACCATGTTTTCTTGGTAATTTATAAAATATTTCGCGATATTATCACTTTTAATCGCTAATAAACTTATATTCTATCTTAAAATATATAATTTTTAATATTTATCTCATAAAAAAAGAGAACGAAAATATCGAACTTACTAAAAACGTTCGGTGAATTTTTATTATTTTTTTTAAGTTACTTACCAATTAAAACTTATTAACAGAAGGAATTTTTAACGATAAGCGATGCAAAGTCTGTTAGATGTCAGCGAGTAAATATTTAAAATGAATTTTTCGCTTTTGCCGTTTTAGGATATCGCATTTAACATATAATACGCCATTTTCTTATCTGCTAAGCAGAGCAGCAATTAAATACCTTAAATGGGAAGTCATTATGTAGGACATATTTATACTATTTTTGTTACTAAATATAACCTAAACAAGGCAGTTTGTTTGCTTCAATTATATTACTCAATTAATTTTATCGCGTTGCAAAACAAACAGCTTAATTCCAATTGGAAATTACACCATAAAGATGCAGTTTTATCAACTAGAACGGGCGTCTTATCCTCTTCGGACCACTTGAAACGGTGTTTAATGAACTGCTTCAAGACCCAACCGTACATTTTCGTTTCTAAAATTTGAAATCCCAAAGGGAATAAATGACTTAATATGCCGATTAAAATACTATAGTAGTACAAACAAACTGTTGGTAACTGTTACATCCCATCATCTTTTTCTTGATAAATGAGGGCCCAACTGGTGACATGGCCCATTGACTTTTACAGTTCAGTAGAGCGTCAATCCTGTGTAAGTGGGGTGTGCTGGCCGGACAGACTTTATTGGATTCCAGCACAAAATATCGACCTGACGCATCGATCGCTCGACCTCTCGATCAGATTGACTGGACACAAGCTCGAACGTCACAGCTGTGACTGACTGCACTGGCAGAGTGTGCCAATGGTGCCAATTTATCGATAGTCCGTCTCGAAATAAAACTCTGCTAGAGATCACGTATTACTGATTTTCAACAGTACTTATCACGATTTTTCTTCTTCTATTTGTCTTTCTTTCAGTAAGTGTCAGCCATTTGACGTTTGGAAAATTTCTATTTTCTTCCTTTCCTTCGCTGATGAAAGCCTTAAGAGGCTTTAATGGAGGAAATAAAAAGCCCAAAGTGCTCCGATATCTCTATAAACGCCTTAATTTTTTTTTCCTACACACTTTATTTTTTTATAGGTTTTTTTTTCGATTGTTTTTTATTTTGTAATTTATGGCTCATACAAACACTTATAATTTTTGTTTCCTTAAAAATTGTTTTATTGATTTTTCATTATTATTATTTTTTTTTCAAAGATGCGCTCGTCAAATTTAAAAAATAAAAGTTTCCGTTTTGCTTTTTTTCAGGGGAAAAAAATATATTACAGATGTTAAATTTAACAAATTTTACAACAGAATTAAAATAAAACACAAATGCAGAGAGATGAATATAAAGAAAAATGGAATAAGTAGAACAAAAAAAAAAAAAATGCAATGATGAGGAACTAGAGATCAATAACAATTTTCAAGAAACAAGGAAAACAGATGTTCAATAACATGTGATATGAATAAGAAGAAATATAGATATTCAATAATAATACCAAGGAACAAGGAAGAGTATCAGAATGAGATTGCAAGAAAGGAAACCAAAGGAGAAAGATGAAAAATAATTTAGTATAAAATAAGTTATTTAAATAAGAAATTTAATTACACGTGTTAAGTCATTTAATATTAATTTACTATAATAAGTTGACGACAATAAAAATCAAATACGAGATTAAAAAAGTGATAAAAAAAAATTCGAGTTTATCAGACTAGAAAGCAAACATATATCTTTTTCCGACAAACATTTACATGCAAGAAGAAAAGATATAGTTAAATCACCAAGACTCAAATATCAAGAAGGAATCTTAAGTACACAGTTTGAAAATCAGCCTTAAAAATTTTCTTTCTGTCGCCTTGTCATTTATTTCCTTTTCGTCTTCCAGGCAAAACCTAGAAAAAAAAAAAAAACCGTCAGAGTGCTTTAAAAAGAAGAGAAAGAGAGAGAAACTTTCCGGTAGAAGTAGCTTCGACTTCCTGAACAAACATTATATCCAGCAGTTTTGAGAATGTTCACGCATCCAGATGAAATGTTGGACCAGATCTAACGATCGTTACTGCAGAAACACGATAGAGAATGGAGACATTCTCCTTTCTTCCCTTCTTCAGGTTGGAAAAACAAGCAAGGCGTTAAAATAGCTATGCAAACTCCGCTATTGACCTACAGGTCTTAGCAGTAAGATAGTCGTAAAACACAAGGAGTTATCCAGTGCCACCACTATCCAGATACAGTTTCAATTTATGTAAAAATACCTCCTGCGTCGCAACTGTTTAGATTCATTTCTGTAAGAAGGAAACTGTCTTAAAGCTCTGCTTCAATATACCCGATTTCCATTTTGATCAAGCAGTTTGGTTATAAAACTGCTTCATGAATATTCAATTGCTCTTATGGTTGTCATTAGGGGGAGAAGCTAAAATATGTCGAAACACGTTGCTCTTTTATGCTTTTTCTTCTTCTTATGAAGTGTTTGTAGCAAATGTCGTTATCTTGTTATGCGTGTTATTAAAGCGAAATTAGTGTTTACGCTATTAAATTGGATGTTCGGAGTAATGTTTTTTGACTACTGAACAGTTCGGAAATTTTTTAATGCATTCTTCTAACAATGCGTAAAAATATACATATAAGAATACTGTAAATAATTCTATTTTTATCGGTTTGTTCGAAAAAATCGAGTCGTGATTAGAATATCCAACAAATTTTATGTCTAGACGGCACTGAAATAATTTTTAAAATATCTGTTTATCTTCAAAATATAAATTATTAAATATTGTTTACTGTTTAAATTTGAATTGTGCAATATTTAAGCCGATTTGCTTGCTATATTGCATTGTTTTTTTCCTCCTGATGCGCGAATAAATATGAAAATTTTTGACTATTATTTTAGAATAAAAAAAAAAGGCTTTTTTCATAAATATTTTATGAATATATCATGATTATATTTTAAATATTATTATTGTTGTTGTATTAAACACAAAGTGTAATTTATACCTTGTTAAATTATACGTAGAGAAAATTGTTTTTGTTGTCACGAATATACGATTCAAACATGCAATAAACATCATAGCAGCATTGTTTATAAGTTCGGGAATTTATTAGAAGCAAAATGGGAGAAAAAAAAAAAGTACCAAAAGTCGTCAGATAAAACTTGGATTGTGTCAAATTTTCTGCTTCAGTACACAAACCAGGTACCAAATCAGAATTTATCCGCTGCTATTGATACCATGCTTTGGGCTTCACAGCTATTGTGCAATAATACTCTTTCATCTATTATTCTCCTTAAACTCGTATTATTATTTTTTTTTATAATTAAACTAGATTTTTAAACTAGATTTAGAAACCATTTATATTAAAATTTACTTAACAATAATAAAGAAATGCAAACATTAAATTCTTACAACAATGAGGATTTTCACGATTTATCCGAAAGTCGGAAGAAAAAAAAGATTAATCGTGTTTGTGAAAAAGCTTGAAGATGTGAAACAGTAGGATTTCTCGCATTTACATTTTTCAACCCTTAGAATCTTGAATTTATTAATAAATTTTGCATTTTTATATATATTTTTTTGGATGATGAGAAATAAATAAAAGGAATTTGATATGTTTTAATATGTTCTTTACCATGTTAGTTATAAAATTATGTTATTAACTATATTGACTCTAAAGTTTTTAGTCAAGTATAGGTTTGTTAGTGCGTTAAGGTTAATAAACATTTTTTTTTAACATATAAAAATGCGAAGGATTAAATGAAATTTCTTATTTTCATAAAATAATTCGAAATAGTATTTTGAAATACAGATAAGGCGAAAAAAAGAAAGATTGAAAGGTAAAGGAATGATGATATTTTAAACAAAAACGGAAAAAAAAGAAAAATGGAGTGGTGACAGAAACGTATTGAAAGTAAAGTGCATTTGGAGAAGGAAAAGGAAATCTGGGAAAGTCCATCCCGTCTCAGGAAATGCAGATTTATGAAAGAAAATTCGTTTCAATCCCCATCCCGTTTTTCTACTTAAGAAACGTAGAAAAGACACTTAGATAGATTGACTCCTGGCTTTCGCAGACATTTTAAGAGGAAAGACCTATTTCCAACCAGACGACAACATTTATTGAACGTTGTAGCGGTGTTGTGCGTGTGTGAAGCGATTCACACCCTTATTTTAGCTTGGGGCAATATACCAAGTACTATCGATGTAGTGAAAATCGATACTAGACTCCTGTCTGACCTTTGGGGAAAGCTTTAGCATGGTGTGCGTTTGTTATCTAGGTGAATTAGCTGCAGGAAAACTAGAGACGAAGGAAGACACCATGTATTATTCATGACCACAGGCTACAGAGGCTAAAACTGTACCAGTGTTAAAGTGTGTTCCCTTGTGGCTTCACTCTTCAATACCCAACAAGCCACAATTGTAGGAATCCTGGTTAGAAGGTTTTTCTTTTTACACCAGCAATTTTCTGAAACATGTGCTTCATTGAAAGGGTCACAGAGTCAAACGTGTGCTGGATTTAAAGAAAGTGAGACGATTGAATCTGATGAAAAATATATAGTGATCTACTGATCTAGTGAAATTTCTTATTTTTCATATAAAAAATTTTTAATGTATTACATACAATGACCATAATAATATATTTTTCTCTTCCAAAAATTTCTTTAATTTAAATATTGTGTGTTTCTAATTTGCATATTTCAACAATTCATTTGTTTATCGTAATAATTTATCTATTTCAATTTGTCTCTTTCAACAATATTTGTGTTTTAATTAATTATCTGTTTCAACAATATTTATGCATAAATTATTTTTCTGTTTCAACACTGAAATATTTAAAACAAAATGCTATATCAACAACAATAATAAAACGCGTGTTGAAGACAAAATAGTCAACAAAATGCTTTAAAATAGCTCAATAAAAATTTTTTAATTTTTAAAAAATGCGAGACAGAGTTACGTAAAATTTTCCCACGATAAAATTAAATAAATTTTAAAAATATTTAAAATTTACCTGTAAATCAATAAAAACGTTAGCCCGTTTGACGAATTGTAAAATTTACTGCTTACAGTTCTTTATATTTTACTGGATAATGAACGAAAATAAAATTTTTTAATAAATTAAATTTATTTAAATCTGGAATTTAATTTCCAAATTTTATTTTATTTTTTCCATTATTTCGGTTGTCTTATAATTTTTTTTTTTTTTTTATTATTCTTACTGCTCAAGGGATCGAAAAAAAAAATTGGATGATACAGAAAAAAATCAAAATGATAGAGAGGAGGATAATAGCATAAAGATCTAATCTGAAATGATAGGCTTCTCCAGAAGTGATGATGATCAGATTTAGCTGAATAGATACTTCATTATTAAATTTTCTGGTGTCTTTTCAGTAAGAGCATTTCTTTTATTCTTTTAAAAAGCAATTACATTAATTTTTCTAGTAGAATTGTTACCAAAAAAAAAAAAAATTAATTTATATCTTTCCACTATCTAAATTCATTTTATGTAGAATCAAATTTTACATACTCATCGATTTAAAAAAAATATATATATATAATTATTTTAGTGATAATTCTTTCAGATGATGATAATTTTATAATTTTTGTAAAATTTAATCCTTATCAATAACCGCATTTAGAGTTTGTGAATAATAAAGATCAATAATTGTTTTACAGCCGCCCCTTTTCTGTCTCTACATAACATTACAGTCCAACTAATGGTAGACAAAATCATTAAAGCCAAACTGACGGCATCGATCTGTGGGTTTTTTGAATCAAAACAGTAGTGTTATTGATCGACAGCCCTTCTACTGTCTCAACAGCACTTTCATGCTAAAATATGCGTCAGACGTTGAAATTTAAATAAGGTTAAGCGATCACAGATGAGAGGTTATTTGCTAATGCATTCAGACGGAATTTGAATGAAATCATCTGGTGTTGATACAACTAATACCAAAACGAGGTGTTATAATTGCACTTAAATATCTTTTAGAATAAACACATAAATGTGATAAAATGTCTTATAGTAAATCGGAATATATTATGCTGTCCGTGGGCATAAACTTATCATCGCTCGTAAATTGGGTATAAGTGGTATATTTAGAGAGTTGCCTTTACTCCCATTGATGTTTTAATTACCTTATTATAGTTAATATGGAGCTCTAAGCCAGAACTGACTAAAATTACGGAAGCTGTGATTAATTATAAAGTGGATTTGAAATGGTTATAACTTTGCAGATAATAAAGGAAAAGTTTTTCTGCATCATCTGTGCTTTATTTCATCTGACAAAAAACATTACAGTTTATTTAATTAACTTAAACTTTACCGAGTGTCATTTTATAAATCATTTGTCGATATTTTTTCTAGATTCTGTGATCCTTTATGTTATTTCTAAAGTTGACATCTTTGCATTTTTATACGTATGGTGTTTCTCTAGATTCGTTTCATCTTTATGTTTTTGGATACAGACTTAGGATAATTAATCGGCAAGTGATAAAAATGATGTTTGTACTAAATATCCTGAATGTTCTATATAGAATCATACAAGAGTAGAAAAATGGATCCATAACCCGTTATATCAACACGAAAATCCAGTCTTGCTATTGTCGCTAGAGGCTTTGACATAATATTAGTCGTTCTAATGCTTTCGCACTAGATTAATGCTCAATTTTTGGCACCATCTGGCAAACATTTGTTCTATTAGCCTTAGGGGTCAAACATTTTGGATGGCTGCTGAGAATAGGATAACTTATAAAAAGGTATCACTATAAAAAAAAAAAATACAAGAAAGTCTATCTTATAATAGACATACCTACAAGTTGTACCTTTTACAAGGTGAAGTCTCTCTCTCTAAATAAGCGATAACAATACTTCCTAATGCAAAATAAAGCATATATAGGTGAAACCGATTGCAGTTCACGTCCTCAGCATTTTTAACAGTCATATCCTACAATAGCTTCTGTTTTTGTGAGTTATAAGTTTATTTTTGGCTCTATGTTCTAGAGGATTTGTGATGGCATCCGAACTTACTGATTTGATGATAGGCTATTGAGTATCTATGGTTGCCTTTTTCACATAAAATCAGTCGTATGTCGCAATTCTATTGAAAATATTGCGCTATTTTCGGTTATAAGTATATATTATATTAGAATTATTTTTCTTGTTTTGCTTTCTATCGATTGCTGGTTGACATTTGTTATACTTTGTTTATATATTGATTGCTTCAGATACGTTATACAATAGTTTGCAGATTTTTTCAATAAATTTTTTTTTTCATATTCATTGCTTAGTTTTTTAAGATAATGCTTTGTCATACAAAAATTATATAGAATAAACAGAGAAAAATCATAAATACGATTATTATAACGAGATACACAACAATATCAAATATGTAATTAAATAGTAAAAAAAATTGTCAGTTATTATATTTAATTGTTTTCAAATAAATATAATTTAAAAAAATAAAAATGTAAAATTAAATATAATAAATTTAAAGTCGTAAAATAAATTAATTATATATAAAAAAAAAAAGAAATAATAACTAGATTGCAGATGAAACTTACCTTTGTCCTTAATAGATTCGTTTATGAATTTGCAGTGGAAGTTATTTTTCTAGATCTTTTCTTTCTCTAGAGAATGTTTTAAACATTTTTTTTTCCTCCTTTTTTTTTCCCTTGTTAACTCGACTGTCTTTTCCCAGTGTTGTAAAGATTTTTGTAGAATTAGTAATTTCTTGCTAGTAGCTTGACAGTAAGAAACTTGTGGCAGCCTTCAGCTACAAACAACGAAAAACTACTTCAAGCAGAAGTAACTTTGTTATGTGCAATGGAATAGAAAGAACAAAAAGGAAAAGAAGAAATGGGACCACTGAGGGTCATATGATTACAAGGTAATTTTGGTATTTTATTCTAAACGTCAAAAATATATACGGTCGAATAATAAAAAAAAGGGCATTATTAAAGTAATTATCCCGGTTAAAATATTCAAAACTTCTAATTATCATCAGTTAGTACATAGAAAATTTAATAGTATGGTTATCGATAAACAGCTAAAGACGTTCGACCAGTAACAGTTCGATGTACAGCAGCTGGTACAGCTCTAGAAAAATAGTGAAAAACATCTCTACAGTTTCTTTAATGATTTTTGAAATCATGGAGTAATTATGAAATTTTCCAGAAGTTCCGACATTGGTCGATAGCTAAAATATGGTCAAGTTAATTAAAAAACGATGAAGTAGCAAAGAATGTGGCAATTTATGATAATGGATTTTGGATCCAAAAATTTGGTTTTTAATTTTACTAGAAATTTGTTTAGAAACTGAAAAAAACAAAGATATTTTACCGAATTAGAAAATATTTCCTTATTAAATTTATAAACATTTTCACTACTTTTTAAAGAAACGATTTTGTTTTTTCTTCTGATGCGCGAAGAAAAGCGAAAAAAAAATCGAACTTCCATTATTTTTATAAAAATACTTTAAGACGTATCCAGGTGATAATTGATGCATCCATCAACATTTACCAGGCGTGACTAAAGGTTGAAATAAGGAGTAATCGTTTAGTCATGTCTAGAAGAAAAGCTGAGACACGTGAGCTTGCTAGGAGTAGACATTGCTGCCACTATCATTAGAGGTAAATGGCTTTCTAGATATATAGGGGATTAAATGACTGAAGGCAAATGGCGAGGCAGTTGGGAGACCTAGTAATATAGCCACAGTTGGAGCACAATGTTGGTTCAGAGACATCATTCACTCGGTCGTTGGTAAGAGTATGCCATCATCTGTTGCCAGAGCTCTTCTTCGTTTGCAGAACTTTCACCTTTCCGAACAGAACTGAAATCTTTAAAAATTCATCTTTATTATTTTCTACTAGTTTATTTTAAAACCATCCAAATCCCAGATTAAATAGTAAAATAATAATAAAATTTATATATATATATATAAAAATAAAAGCGTATAGATTTAAGAAACCAGCATACAGTTATCCGAATGATAAAAATAAATATAACAAAATCCTCTTTGGAGTTTTTGTTTGAACGTTATAACTTTGAAGGAAAGAAAAATATATCCCGCAAATCTGAAAATTTAAGGGAGTGGGAGATGTGCTGCTTAAATTTTGTTGGTGTGTGGGGAATACACGAGAAACCCAAATGTTTTAGTCTCTGTTATGCAACACTCGTGACAGATCCCAGCCCATCTCATGAGTGATGAGTACCAGTTTGGAAGATAAAAAATTTCCGGGGAGTACCGACCTGATCTCTAACCAAGATTTACAACATATGCTAACAAATTGCTACAAACTATTGTATTTTACATTCTATTTTATGATTTTGATTCGACTATAATTTTTCTTTGCGTGCTGTTCATAATCTAGGGCTGCCCTCTGGAGGCAAGATTTTTAATAAATTTTTCTAAACCATCATTAGGATCGAAGGTTGTTTGTTTTGAAGGATTATATAAACTTTTATTTGCTTAATTATTTATTTATTCTAGAACGGATATCAAAATTGGTTATGGAGAAATTCGATATTGCATAAAAATAAGAAAAACAGTAAAGAAAAATGTTAATTAACGGCTATTTAAAACCTGCGCGTTATAGTCCGGTTCAAGTAAATATTTTTAAAATGAAAAATAAAAACAGGAATATGAACGCGAATCACAAGACTAAAGTAATTAAAAGAAATATTAAGAGTATATGAACATGTAAAAATAGCAATTTTGTACGTGAAAATTATAATTTATTAATACGGAAGAATTCAATTTAATCTCATCTTTTCTCGGATGAAACTGGAAATGCTGTTTTGTTTCTTCATAGTTTAATTGAAAAATTTTTAAGAAATGGGCCTTAAAAAAATCTGAAACATTATTAAAGATTAAGAGCGAATAAAGATCTATAGTAACGATTCGTTCAAATTGCTCCATTCCAAAATTATCCATGCTCAATTAAGCAAATGCTGCAATGGATCCCTGATGCCATCAAAGACTTTTATTACCTCCTACTCTTTAAAGTGTTTTATTAATGCGGAGGTTCATCAATTTGATTAGTAATGTTAATCAAATGAATGCGAGCAGATTTTGCTTATAATAAAAGAGTTGGTACAAATCTGATTTATCGCTATAATCAATTCATAATTTTTAAGGTATTTTAGCAAATTACCTTTTTTCGTTTAAAATTAAAAAAAAAGAACAAAATGTTTTAATTACGAGGTTAAATTTGACTCCAAAAAACATGTGACTGTTGTACATAATCTGCGATGAGAGAAATAATGAATATGTAAGAACAAATCTATCACGTCTCTCTCGGAAGAGCAAACAAGTAAATCGGATGATCACTCAATATGTGAAGTAAACGTCTATCTCGTGACTACTCTAGATAATAAGCAACAGAAATAAATATAAACGCAACACGTGACTATATTGATAGAATAGTACAGTCACGTAATCTTCCTAAATAATAATTAAGGAGAAAAATAAGAGAAATTCACGTGACCATTCATCTTATAACAGGAGCAAGTCAATCATGTTAGTGTTTCTCTGGATCATTTGTTTTCTGTAGGGCCTACTTGATTGAAAATATTGAATTAAATTGTAAAAAGTGTGATTATTAAGGACTGATTCAATAATAAAAATGAATATTTAAAAATTATTTCCCGAGATAAGAAATTAATAAAGCGAAATAATTAAAAAAAAAAAAAAGTCACAACATTAAATGTTTTATTTTGAGAATTCCTATCG
The DNA here is from genome assembly GCA_011317285.2 of Androctonus mauritanicus. NCBI lineage: Eukaryota > Metazoa > Arthropoda > Arachnida > Scorpiones > Buthidae > Androctonus > Androctonus mauritanicus. The sequence goes on along the minus strand of WUQG02035532.1, from coordinate 15,353 downwards.
TTCCTTAATTACTAACGAAAAGTGGCAGTTAGAAGAATTTAAAAAAAAAAAAAAAGAACGGTAAAATAAAAATTGATTTTCTACAGATGAAAATTGTCGTGTGAAAAGTGGAGGAAGGAAAGAATAATTTCCGCAATTTCCCATTATTAATTACTGGTTCGCCAAACTCCCAAAGCATCAAAAGTGGTGGGAAACACGCACAGGCCGTGCAATACATAGAATGGATGTGATTATTGCAGCCATCAGACAGTATCCTGTACCGATCACTAGTTATACGGCTTGCTAGAGATGGGACTAATGAAAGAGGTCACGGCACCACACGTAACCTCGTTAGTCGACTGATGGAGAAGATGTACCCGTGTGCCACTTGGTACTCATGTTAGAATAGACGTCTGTAGCTGTCTAATGCTATAATTACATAGTCGTGATGTATGGCTCGGCGATCTGTTGCCTGTGTAACACCGGATCTGGGTTATGTACTGATGGACAGCGGACTTAATGCTATTTCCAATTTCTGTCCTCGTACTGGTTTGCTTTTGATCGATTTTGCATTCGTTCTATAAGTTTTGTAAACTGTACAGAAAGGAAAATCACACTTTGTTATTATTTCGATGGTGTATACAATGAGACGAATAAAAAAAAAAAAGAAGAAGAAGAATGGACGTACATGAGAATGAGAAGTAGATCCTTTTGTGTGTAAGTCTTCTACTGTGGAGCAGGTGGCGAGTTATGGATTCGAAAAGTATTACTATGCAAAATAAAAATTCGTGTAAAGAGATTTAATCAGGTTTACACAGACTAAATACGCTTTCTTATAGGAAACGTTTCAGTCTCCCTGATCGATAAATAAATCTACTCTTGCTTTAATTCTTAAATGTATTGCAGAATTAATCCAATTAGAATCATCAATGACGATAAAATCGGCGAGTAATTACAATAGGAAGTCATTAATTATAATTAATTAATTAACTTGATAGTTTAAGTGCTGCACTTTGCTATTAGTGTAGTTGGTGCTTCACAACTTAATTAAAATTAATTTAAATTTTATAATTTTCTACAAAGCTCTTTTCTTCCGCTTTCTTTTTCTATATAATAAAATTTTCGGTAGTTTTCCTAAATTTCGCTATTCCTTTAAAAATTGAAAATGGTATGTAAGCATTTTTCTAACCTATTGCCGAGTCCACTTGTTACACGGTTTTCAAAATATTTATAAGATAAAATCTCGATATATTTATTCTTGTATTATTGCTGAGCACTCAATACTATAGAGAATTTTCTTCGATCCTTATAACATTTTTTTTTATCTTCTTTGGATAAAATTATTCTGGAAGAGGGATTTTAGACAAGATTTGGAATTTTATTGACCAATACCCGAATAATGCTGAAAATATAGGAGTTTGTAAGTTCATAGTGGCTCAGAGCTATTTCTAAGAAAGGATTTTGAATTCATAGTTTTATTTTTCTAATATGAAAAATATTGATACATATATATCAAGCTTATAATGCATGTTGAATCATACGATATTCTTCAAATATTTTAGAAAATATATTTATAAACTGTTTAAAAATTGTTTTAAGATTTTGCAATATGATTTTTATATCCATTCGTAAAGGTGAAGTTTTTAAAAATAATAATAAATTGCTACAAATTACACTCTAAATTCATTTGCAGAAGTATTTAGATACCTTGTAGAAGTGAATTTTTAAAAACTTTGTTAAATGGTTAGAATAATTACTATTATAAAAACCGAGTGAAAGATCATCATTTATTTCTTCCAAAATATAAACATGGCGACTGGCAAAATTGTTTATTGATAGATTCCTCATCCTTTGAAATGCCTTAGAGAAAGTTTGCACGTAACTCATATTAACAGAAACTTTATAATTGTATCAGTAATCATTAGATGCTAACTAATTAGTTAAAAGCCATTCTATATAAGTATTCAACGAATGAACTACAAATCTCGAATACTTTGCTCCTAAATGCATTTGTAGAAATCTTGCAGAGTCCTCATTTACCAAAGATATAATGACATTAAACCATCTTACTACTTCGCTATCCTTTCTATAAACAAGCTTTAGTGGATGGGAGGAGTTTGTGCTGCCAACTCTATCACGACCACTAAACTTAAACCTACTTCCATCCTCCACCAAATTTTAAAGCATTGCCTGTAATCGGCTTATCCGGCAGGACAAGAAAATGAAATTTAACTGGAGAAGAGGAAGTAAAATGTCTTTACCAATAGAAGAGAGTTGAGGAAAATCACCGAAAATTTAAGTTGTTTCTTGTTTTACAATCTTTCTATTTCATTATTATTTTGTTTTTTACTTCTAGGTTTAGTATATCTTCAATTCTCAATATTATATCAAATGTCTTTCTATTCTATATCACGTTTTCTCTTACGATAGTTTCATACGTTTTTATGCTTTATATATTCTTCTAACTTTATGCAGTAATATTTAAGGCTCTTTATGATGATTTTGTACATTTTTATACACTTTTTTACACTTTATAATTATCTAAACATGCGACAAAATTAATAAATGCCAATACAGCAATATAAAATTGATTTTATGTTTTCAATCATTAAAGAATTTTTTTAATCTTTAAAAAAACTATTTATTCGTAATATATTTAAATTTATTGAACTAGAAATATATTTAAAATTTTATAAATTAAAACTTCTGCAGGATAAATAATGAAAACAAACACACAAGGAGAGAAAAAATATATATAAACAAAGAGAAAAATAAAAAGGAAAAAAATAGAAGAGAAGGCAGATAGTGGATTTTTGGAAAATGAAAGAAAATGTTTCTTTGATTGTCGCGAAAGTATTGCACTTCTTTAGTCTGGTAAAGAATCAGTGAAACGAAGAATTCTTCCCCAGGCTACTTAAGACTAATGGGAAATTTGTTCTCTTGCTGCACTTTGTCAAGCGGAAAACTGGGTATCTTCTGATGACATCTAACAATAATCACAGACAGAAGATAATATAATGGCCATTTCCGTCAGTAACAAGAATTATGGTTCTTTTTTTCTTAACTAGAAACACTTTCCTTTCCATCTTAGGTTTTAGGGAAATGAGAAATCGTTCAACTTGATAATAATAATTCAATGAACATCTACTATTATTTCCGACGTATGCATTATGTGTGCATACCTCAATAATTTTGAAATTTATTATTACCTCTAACAAAAAATTATACTGTCGAATGGACGACTTAATTAAGATGTATAATACGGATAAATACTGTTATAAAAGAACAGAATGAACTTTTTTGTAAATTAGCAATACCATAATACTTATTAGCATTGCTGTTAATTTGTAAATTAGCTTACTCTAGCTTCGTATAACAACCCAATCGTGCTTAAACTTACTCGATGCCATCCCATGCAACTTGATGATTAATTATCCTAGATAATTTACCATCTAATCAACTCTTCGTGAATAGATAGAAAAAAATCGATAAGGTGATCTACGCGGATGCACATTACAAAACTATAAAAGAGAATATTTACCATTTTGACCCGAAACAAGCCACTCAAAGTTGAATCGCTGGAATTTTTCGACTTGTTACTACTTTGAATACGAATAAAGCTAAGGAAGTAGAAATAATTTGAGGCAGTCAGATCAAGACTACAGCTATAAACTTGGCTTTTACGACTGTGTAAAGGGCTATTCTGTGCTGTGTCTTCATCAGGTATTATTCAACATAAACCAATAACCATGGGCGTCAACGTACGTGATTTTCAAGTACATGGGGATGTTATCACTGTCATTTTACCTGCATTTATTGTCATATTTTTTTTCCTCTTCTCATGGCTTATATACCTTCGCAGGAGCAACATGTATATGTGGAGGAATTTTCTGCCAGCCAAACTGATGACTCATAGGTCGTTACAATGGGTATAGGGTTTTATCCGGGACCTTGGATATATACTGCATGCCGTAGGGAGTGATGTAATTTCCTCGCTGACATATAAATCATTTGGCGAATGATACAATATCACACATCTCTTCATCCCCCTTTTTCACTGCTGGAGACGTTTTTATGGACCGCTTGCCTTTAGCTGATTAGCTTTTCTTTCCAATAGCTCTCTCTACAGGATTTATCATATTTTATCCTTTTCTCTTTCCATATATATCTATATTATTTTTATTTCCAATTTGCGGTTTATCATACTATTCATTAAATCGATAAGATTTTTCTTTTCATCAATTCATAAAAATCATCCTTACAGAAAAATCATTGCGGATGTTATTACATGAAAGGAGAATTGACAGAAGTAGAAATCAATTCAAGTAAAACAAGATACTGGTTTCTCTTCTGACATTTTTTTTTACTTCTTTTTCTAAATGGAATCTTCTCGGAAAAGCGAAATTAAATTTAGAATTACATTCACTTCGAAGAACGGATGAAGTCAATATATAAAATAGTACATATAAATTTATATATATATGTGGAGAGAGAGAGCGTGAGAGTATATAGCGAATATTCTGTCATCATCGTTGTGAAATGCCATTTAGAAAATGTTCTAGGTAGTAATTTGGGAGAATAATTGATGGATGTTCGATAGCGATAGAAAAATTCCATTTGCAAAGTTAAATTTATACAAAGTTTAATTTTTCTTCTTATGCACTTCATAAATCTTCTAACTTTAATTAAGTAGATAACGTTAGAAGTTTATAGATTGCAAAGAATTGTAAATTAAAGAAGATTTTGTATTACAATTCTTTAAGTTCTTTATAATTAAATGAAACCATCGCATAAAAGTGTATAAATATTTCAAAATATTACAGAAATTTTTAGTAGAAGTAACTTGGGCATTTTTTAAGAAGACAATCAATCAATTTTCCTGATTTGATTCTAAACATAAAATTTAACATTTTAAAGAGTTATAGCAACAATCACACTTTAAAATATTTAATTGATACAAAACAAGCTCGGTTCTAAAACCAACAATTTACTCTGCTTCTGAATTGATACATTAGCATTCATTACCAAATTGAATTAACTGGATTCGTATTTAAGTGGTTTCCTGTTAAGTTAAGGCGAACAGTTCTCATCGCAAAATCAGATTTTAATGGACACATAGCATATCCATGTAAATTTATAGTAGCAAAAGCTCTCAGATGGAATTACAAGCATAAGGAAGGTAGAGAGACTCGGAAGTTTCAAATGAATTACCAGCTAAATTGTATTAGGCCGAGAATTAATGGGACACATTCGCAATGGATGTCCGTAGTGCAGCATCTGTACAACTATGGTGGCCTGGTACATGTCACTAAAACTAGGAATTCCATGGATGAGTCAGCGCGTTGTAGAAAACCGTTTGTGCGGTTGAAGAAGCGAAGTATATGTGGATATCATTAATTTGGATGTCTGGAGTGGGAGAATTTGGCTTAACGAAGGTACAGGAACCGATGCTATTGCAAGAACAAGCAGGCGTCGTAAAATTGAAGATTTATAGCAACCGAAGAGGAAAGGGGACAATCTTCTTGCTCTCACTATTTTCTCGTAGTCTTTACTGTTTTGTCTGACCATGAGGGGAGAAGAAAGAGGGGCAAGATCTACTGCAGCTCGATAATGGTCGGGGGATATTAATGGTATCCACTTTAATTAAGTGGGTGAATTGTTACGGCTTGGGAGCGGACCTTTTGTGTGAGAAAGAATGAATTGTGCGAAACTTAATATTAGATGGGAACTTGGATAGTTGTCGTAACGTTTCTTTGAGTTCCTTTCAAGAAGAAGTTTGTGGAAATCTAATGTAATTGTTCTGTCCTTTGGTGGGCAAGAACGAGCAGCACTAAACTATGTAAAGTATCAATCAAAAATTATTTATGATCTAGTTTCTGCATTGTCTGGATAAATGTATTTCCAACTGCTACTAACAAACATAGAAATTGTTTATATAAATTACTTCTGCCAAACAAAAGCTGGTTAAGATGCAAATAATATAATTGAAATCTTGGAAAACAATAGCGAATTTTTATGAATGGTAAGATGAATAATGCAACAAAAAACAAAACGATTTTTTTAATTATAATTAATTCTTTAATGAAACTTAAAAAATTGGCAGGGGAACGAAACTCAAAAGCCAAAGTGAACAAGTTTAAAAGCAGCTATTTAATCACAAAAAAATACTGCTAAATGTTAATTAAAAACTTTTATTTTATGCATAAAAATATTTAAATCTATTTAAACTGCAATATTTTTATAAATATATGAAGTTTTCATATTCAAACTTTGAAGAACGGTCCTTAAATGGCTCCTACTCCGTAAACAAAACAAGAAAATTTGATTAATTTTCTCTTAATAAACATTATTAAATTTATTCTTATTATTTTTCATTGATAATTTTTAAATATTATTTTAATGGAGCCATTAAAGTTGCGAAAGAAACGTTCAATAAAAGCACGATTTATTTTCTAGGTTGGAATAAAATATATTTACAAATTTTATCTTTACAATCCATCCAGAATAAAATGAAATTTAATATCAGAAGAAGAAAAAAGTATTTATCGACACATTTGGAAGTTAAAAGAAGCAAGGGAATAATTTCGTAAAACACACTCTTAGAGAACATAAAATGGAAGGAAATTTGAGGAAAGAGAGAAATTATTGATCGTCGAGATCATATCGACCATTGTTTCTGTTCTTTCAGGAAGGTGAATAGCTTTAACTTCGAAAACTGAAAGCGATTGCGCCGTCGTCAATAATGTCTGTTTGCACTTACTTTTCAAAAAATACAACCTCACATAAAAATGCGATTGTCTGTAAAAGATTCTGAAGAAAAAAGGTGCAGCGAAGAGAGAACCATTTACTTAAACTTCCATTACTTTCAACATGTTAGAAATTACAACAGGAGTAAAATTTTTCTTTCTCGTTCTTCCAAAATATTTTAAAAGTAAACATATATATATATATATAAATTATAAAATGTTGTACTTCCTGGTTACTGCACTTAAAATAAATGGATCGAATGAATCTTTTAAAACGTTTTTAAGCGTATTGCATTACAGCAATTAATTTTTAATAATTAAATAAGTAAGAAGATTTTTACGAGAGAATCTTTATAAAAATGGTAAAACTTCAAAAGTCGTATAAAATTATAGTAAGTGCAAAAGAAGCTTTATATCTAATATAGCAATCATAACAAAAATCCGTTTACTGTCGTTTTACAACTTGATAGATAATATCCACCTTTATTGTATTATATGTTGTAATTTCGTAGGTTTTTACGCCTATCTGATACTTATAAGAGATAATTCTTATATTCTTTGGTTGCTGATACGCTGAGATATGTTTTATGATATCAATGATTTTGTTTCAGTCAGCAGAAATTCCTGCTGAATACGCAATGCATTTAATATAGGAAACTAGCCATTTTCTCTCATAAGTGATCGTTAAAAGGATCGATGAACAGCTAACGTCCGTATAGATATCTATGCAGTTACGGAGCAGTAAACCTATAATAAATAGAAGAAATTAATAATAACAATAATAGGAATTTTCTCCTTTTATGGTTTTTTCGGTTCATTTGTTAAAACGTTGGAAATTTTCCAACAATAACTTCCCCATACTTGTAAATAGTAATAAAGATTTTTTTTCTTTTTTTTGTACTCGACTCGGTTATGGTAAAGAATAGAATTTTATGACGAGTAAAACATTTTTTATTTATTCATCAAAAAATTGAAAATTCTCGAATTCTATTCTGTAATAATTGCTTTTATGGATTTATTTCTGATCAAAAATACTAGTAAAAAAAAAAATAATAATAAAAGAACAGAGAGGATAGAAGTATAATTCCAACTTTTAGAATTAAAAAATTTCCATTAACTAGTCAAAAGTGGAACATTTTTCAAGTTAACTGCTCGAGGAGATAATGTTATTCGTGCTGTTATTAAAATTTCTAAAATAATTTATTATCCATTCATAAACATCGCTGCAGAGACTGTATTGATTAACTTATACTGATATACGACCTTTTGCTATAGTTGGAAAGAGAAAATACGTTAATACTCTATCGACCAATTAATATAAAGACTGATATTTTTCGTAATTCGATATATAAGTGTTATCGAGTTTTACTTTTATTTATTTTTATTTATTTTGTTACTTTTTCTCGCTTCCAACTTAACACCAGTTGTTAGAAGATAAACACTTGATGATGCTGTCAAGTAATTTGAAGTTTGTGAGTTAGTTGGAAGTTTGTCGATGTTAAGAATTGATTGATGATGTCAATTCAGTAAAAAAGAAACCAATTGGTTTTCTCTGATGGATCGTTTGTGAGGTGTTGTCCACATCACGTGATATGACGTCATATCTGTAGTTGCTGACGTCCGATTCTGTCATCAATCATTGGCACTCAGTGTCGGATCTGGTGGAGAAATCTTCTCGATGCTGATTCGCTGTCTTCTACTGACAAGGATTTTCTAGACACCTTCCTTTCTTACGGTGTGACTGATGGGACGTTTTTATTGTCGAAGAGATTAGAGGTACGGCTCTGTTGGGACAACACGCAACTACTACGACACCGACGAGACCGTTAGTCTGGAATTGAATACTCTCCTTTCTCTTAGGAAATGTTAAGGTTGAATGGAAATCGTTGTTTTCTATTTTTTTCCAATATCCGATAGATAAAAAGCAATTACGATGATGCGTTGCTTTCCTGTAACTTTTTTTTTTTAACTTGATTTTACAACACAAACTTCGTTGTAAACGAATGAACAGATATGCACGAAACAAATAAAAAAAAAAAAAAAGATCATTGGTTAACTCGGTGTTAACGTAAATCAAAATTCTTGTCATAAAATGCACGAACGAACGTATTAAATGTCGTAAAAACGAGATTTCTCATATTCATTCATTCATTCGCCTCTTTCATTCATCCATTCATTGATTGACAGGTTCATTCATAATGAAATTGATTGAATTATAATAATCGATTTCAAAGTATTGCATTTAAAAGTGCATGTTTCGTCGTAATCGATACGTTTACGCTATTATTTTTAGAATTAATTTTATGTACTCTAGATCGATATGATAAATATCGATTCAACATATACATCAAGCGAATGTTTTAGCATTCGGCTGACCATTAAAAACATTCTGAAAGTATGCAAATTTTCCAATGCTGTTAAAATAAAGTAAGAGTTTTATTTGAATTAAAAAAATTTTTTTTTTTAAATATTTAAAAATTTATAAGCATCACGTTTTAAACATATATTAATATTAAAAAATTCTATTCAATAAAAATACATTTCATAATAGAAATATGACATCTTGATAAATGTCAAACCTTCTATCCTAAATCCTCTGAGTGAATCTCTCTAACAAGATCACAGCAACAAGATCTGTTATAAAATTTTTGGTAAAGGATTTTATTTTTTTTTTTTACTCTGTACAAATTTAAAATTTGATTACGCTGTTAAAAAGTTATTTATTTATGTTATTACCTAATAAACATGTTACATATTTTATTTTTAAGCGCGCATTTTTACTAGAAGAGGAGGAAAAAAAAAAGAAATTTGATATTTACGAAACTCGTAAAGCTCTCCTGTTCTCGTAAAATGACAAATTTTAATTATTTCTAAAGTTATTACAAAGTTTATTGAGTCGAATTTATGCATAAATTATGATGATGAATATTTTAATATTGGAAAGATCGTTATTCAAAATATTTCATATTGTTACGTCTACAATTGTTAATATAGCAGCATTAAATTATACTAATTTAAAATCCGACATTAAATTTGTCATTTAAATGACAATCTTGTAGGATTTTAATGCGCCTTTGTTTGATTTATTATCCAGATTTAAGCTAAAATTCGGGAGTTAAAATGGTCGTAGAATTTGAACCTAATACTGTAAACTTCCTATACGATGTTATTACTGTGGTAGTTTATTAGTCTATCCCGGTAATAAATCTGCACTTCTATTATTACTATAATTGATTGTGTAATTTTCAAAATTCCGAAACATTAAATATGAATTTATTTAATTTTTGAAGCTAATTAAAAAGAGAACTTTATAAAATATATATATAAATTAATGTTAAAATTATATATTCTACATGATTAAGTAGCTTTTTAGTCACAGAAAAGATATATTCTGGATTATCTCTCATTCTCTCCAAACGTGGTTCTTTCTATGATCTGGTTTTCTTCTCCATTCTTTCAACAAATTTATCTCATATTTATTATGTATAACCATTATTATATCAAGTAAACCTGAGATTTAACTAAATATTCTTTAAATCTCAAGTTTACTTGCTATGATAATGGTCATACATAATAAATATAAGATATATTTCTTGAAAGAATGGAGAAGATAACCAGATCATAGAAAGAACCACATTGGGAGAGAATGAGAGATATTCCAATATATATCTTTCTTGTGACTAAAAAGCTACTTAATCATGTAGAATATATAATTTTAACATTAATATATATATATATTTTATAATTCTATATGATTAAGTAGCTTTTTAGTCACAAAAAAGATATATACTGGGTTATCTCTCACTCTCTCCAAATGTGGTTCTTTCTATGATCTAGTTATCTTCTCCATTCTTTCAAGAAATATATCTTATATTTATTATGCATAACTATTATTATATCAAGTAAACTTGAGATTTAAAGAAAATTTAGTTAAATCTCATTGTTTACTTGATATAATAATGGTTATACGTAATGAATATAAGATATATTTATTGAAAGAATGGAGAAGTTAACCAGATCATAGAAAGAACCACGTTTGGAGAGAGTGAGAGAAACAAAATGGTTTATATACGCAGAAGGAATATAAAAGTAGCTATTATCAAAGTGGCCATTATCTGGTGAAATGATGATAAACAGAAAAGCAGGAAACATTTTAGGTGTTACACGATATGAAAACAAATTAAAAGACATATTTGACTTTTGAAGTTAAACATTATTCGAGGTGAAGGTTACCAAATATAACATCGTTATTTAACCTTAATAAGTTTAAGAAAATTAATTGTTATTAAATTAAAATAAATTATCTGAATTTTGTATAATTTAATTACTATATTCAAATGATATCTCAAATTTTGAAATTGCTTATTTCTATTAATATGATTATTTTATTTTTATAAAATAATAATGGAAGAAAAATTATAAATATTTTGAGTTTTTCAGGGAAAAAATGTGTTTATAGACTCATCTATTATATAAATATATACTTAAATAAATAGATTTCTTGATAAATTTATATTCTATTTATGCAATGGTTTTAATAACAGAAACAGCATATTCTCGATTATCCAGACGAAGATTATCCGTGCATGATTTAATTTTTTTAAATTTTCTTTGATTCATAAAATTATGCGATATAAACGTATATATACATGTCGATATGTCTTTCTGTTGAGTACATAAGTCACCGACAATGAATATATACTGTATAATGATATAATAACTAAGGACTTATGTACTCTAACGGAAACGCATATTGACATATATATTATATATACGTTTATATTGCATAATTTCACGAAGCAAAGAAAATTTTAAAAATTTAACTAATAACCAAGAAAGAAAATTCTATAAAGAAATATAGAATTTTCATATATAGAATCTTCCTTCTTGATTATTATTATATATATATGCATTTTAAATAAATAAATAAATAAAGTTTTAAGTAAATACAATATAGTCTCGGTTTTTTATGCTAATGAAGAGAAGTTAAGCTCGAATAATTGAAAAATACAAATAATCCGATTTTTTTTTTCATTTTAAATATATATACTGTATATATACACACAGTATATATCAATTGTAACCAAACTGTGGCTCGCGAGCTACATGTGAGCGCTTTGGGACCTTCAGTATGGCTTCAAACTATGAGAGTCAATAGTTAGTATGGAGCAAATATTTGCTTAATTAAAAAATATATATTTATAAGTTTTTTTTATTTATTGTAAAAAAGTAGTATGCATCTATACGAAATAAATGCACTTAAAATATATAATAAACAATTTTTGAAACCACTATTAAGATTACCCAAAAACTGATGTCTCTCTCGTTGACCCAGAAAGAAATTGGGTTTTAATTCTCGCCTGGGGGCTTGAATCTGCTTTCTTTTCTTTTGGTTATGTCTTCTAAACATCATAATTTCTTTACTCGCATAATAAAGTTTATCACACGCAAAATACACATTTTTAATAAATTATAAACCCACTTCTGGGTGTAGAAAAACACTCTTATAAACACAACTTTTGGGCTCCTTGGTACTCTCTTGAGAGTGGGAGGGGTCCACTTATAGCTTTGACTTTTTACAAAAAAAAAAAAATCAAATTATTTTGTATTTTTCAATTATCCGTGATTAACCTCCTCTCCATTATCCTGTAAAATCGAGAGTATATTGTATTTACTTAACACTTGATATTTCAGATGTATAAAATAAATGTATAACTCAAATTTATAAATTTAAACTATTAAATATTAAAAATACTTCATGTATTGATTTATAATGTTTAAATTTCATGCATAAAATGTTAAAACGTTAAACTATATACAGAAATTCTAATTTTTTTTATCTGCTCTAACATTTTATATCTGATATAAAATATCTTACGAGTTTATTCTTTAAAATAATAAAAAAAAATATATATATTATATACCTTTTCTAAAGATATTCATAATTTTATAATGATTATTTATTTAAAATTTATTTAAGGATTATTTATTAAATTTTAAAAATACAATGAAAATAATAGTTTAATTGCATTTTTATATTTGTTTAATAATCTGCCATTGTAAGTAAATAAATCAATCTTTTGATATTAATAAATTTATAACAAAAAGATTTATAAGTTTATAAAAAATTATAGCGCTGATCTCTGTTTCAATCAATTTTTACTACTAAAAAAATCATGTATAGACTTGCACGAATTCATAGTAACCTAGTGCCATCTGTTAGAATAATTTGAAAGTGTTTTTCTTCTAATATATTACATATAAAAAAAATTTTAGTAAAATCCATAAAAATACACTTATATATAGAATCTCGAAATATATTTAAATAAAATAATTTAAAAATAAGTAAATAGTATTATGTAAAACATAAGATAAATATAACAAGTCGTAAAACTCTCTCTCTCTCTATAATCATTTTTCTTATTCATCATCTTGCTTATCACTTAATGTATTCAAACAATATTCTGTACTTTATTTTTGTTGATCTGTTTAAGCGTTTATAATTTCAAGTTTTATTCATTAAATTTTTGAATAAATAAATTTGAAATTTAATTAAGAAATTAATTCAGAAGATATTCATGATTCAGAAAGAGCAGCAATTCATTAGTCATGTGCCACTTGTACAGTTTACTGTCAACAGCATTGTCAATTGATGCTGGAGTTTAATAAATTTGTGAAAATTATATTTCATTATGGTTGATGTTGTAAAAATGAATTTTATATTTATTATTACAATTATTGTTTAAATTTTTTTTAGAATTTTATAGCAAAAACATTTTGAATTTTAATTACAATTAAAAAACTCATTAAAGTATTGAAAACTTCGCTTCCATTAACAGAACAATATTAGCATTTATTTGGCTTTATAATTGTAAAAAAACAGCATAATAATCCTTGAAACACCAAAAATCCTTCAAAAAATTTCTTTGCAAAGATTTTTTATTGCTTAATCTGTTCATGATACTTAACGTTAATTTTTCTTGTTAATACTTTATATTAAAATATTTATTTGGCTTTATGATTGTAAAAAATAGCATAATAATCCTTCAAACACCAAAAATCCTTCAAAAAATTTCTTTGCAAAGATTTTTTCTCGCTTAATTCTCTCTTCGTGATACTTAAGATTAATTTTTTTTTCTTAATATTTTATATTAAAAATTAAAAAAAAAAACAAAACTCAATTTATCTTATGGATTTTTAAAAATTAACCTCTAATTCACAAAATTTTAATAACCTTTATGTAAATTAGTTCACGAACAATTTAAAATAATCTGAGTAATTTATTAATTTTCACTAGGAGATAAATCACGTTAAACGCATGATTAATAAACAATAAATGAAAAATATCGATTCGTAGTTTAAAGGTGGTCATTTGGTACACATTTCCCAAAGTGTGTAATCTTTAGGGATTAAGAATGACCTCTAAACAAAACAGATGATGAACATGACCTTAGTTAGAGTCATGACTACTGGGAATTGTGAGAAATGACTTCCTGAAGAGTATGATTACTTGTGGATCGGCAATGAAACCTTTCTCATTAGGGGATGTAATTAAGCTACGTGTAACACGTATTTTAAATGCACCAGACTTAATTACATAGAGACAGTAAAGAGACAGTAATAATGTCTTTCGTGCCTTCTATGGAAATTCTGTCTTATCTACTGTTTAATAGATATAATCAGAAACTAAATGAACATTTGCTTTTATAGGTCTTCCGAGTTACTCTTAACATTTTATTTTTTCTTTAAACAGTCAATTCGAATGGATTTTTTGCCATTAATAGATTGTAAAAATGTTATTAAGTAAGGATTCTAAATAGAATAAACACATTTAAAAGCATGAGGAATAGCGCTAATGAATGCAGTCACATAAATTGATCTGATTTAGAGGAACTTCGATTGCTGATGTAGTGAAAATAAAGTAAAGAATTTACGGATTAAATTGTGAAGTAGCTAGTAAAGATGCGAAAGTTCCTGTTGAAGATAATTAAATCTGTAAACAATCCTTAATAATTAAAGTTATGGTATCATCCTGGTTATAGTTGGAATTATGAGAAAGATATCGCAAAATTTCAATGAGATTCATATCTAAATTAAATTTGATTTATTCATGATCAAATTCCAAAGTTATCTGTTTAAAAATTGGGTAATATTCATGCTCCTTATTACTATCCATTAATGTTGTGCTTCGTTATGATTAATAATGCATAATAAGATATCATTATATATTTCATTAGCACTTTATTACCTTATTATCCTTTACAGTAGGTAATTATGTAGTATCTTTATATCATAGTTACGTCATAGATAGTATAGACAAACAGTCATCAAAATGTGAACATAAAAACCATAGATATATATCAAAAAAGCAGAGACGATTTTTATCAGATCGAGATGCTTCAAGAATTGTATATCTAACTTTCAGAAATGCATTTTGGAAAACTCTTGAAAATTAGATATACAATCTTTTATTTCAAGAGTTTACATTCCAAACTCTTGGAATAAAAGTCTTACATCTTAAT
This sequence comes from Androctonus mauritanicus, assembly GCA_011317285.2. NCBI lineage: Eukaryota > Metazoa > Arthropoda > Arachnida > Scorpiones > Buthidae > Androctonus > Androctonus mauritanicus. The sequence continues at coordinate 106 of WUQG02035532.1, read as the reverse complement.
CTGATAAACCGTCTCCTTGTATATTTGATAGATATCTGTACTGTCGTCATTTTAGTGACAACTTGTCTACCTAAAGAACTATCTCCATGATCATTCTTATATTATG
>WUQG02035521.1:0-10860 GCA_011317285.2 Androctonus mauritanicus | reverse complement strand
TTAAAAATAAGAAATTTTATATTATTGCTGCCACAGTCGCGGACCACTTGAAAACATACCACGGACCACAAGTGGTCTGCGGACCACAGGTTGGGAAACACTGTTTTAGAGGAACCAATTAACAGTACTAAGTGAGGTATTCCTGTATAATTCTTTTGAAAATGAATAAAATGTTCCATTTTTAGTTTTATAACACAAAATTATATTTTTTTCAAGAGATTTATGCTTTTTTAAAAATTAAAAGTCATTTTGTTATTTTGAAAAGTGGCTTAATTCCATTTATGGCCAACAAAAGGTCCTACTTCTTAAATAATGTTTATTAAGCTGATTGAGTCAGTAAATTACACATTTTTAAAACAAAAATATTAATGATTATGCATGTTATCAGTAAACAATATTTTTAAACTGATTCAGATGCAAACCCTTAAATATCTCAATTTAAAAACAAATGGACTTAAGCCACTTTCAAAATAAACAGCTCATTTCTTGGTTTAAGTATCAAAATGATATAAAATAATTCTTCGCCAATAAATGGTATGGCCACCGACAGATTATGTACAAAAACTAATGTACTTTTGTTTATTACATAATAAATGCAAATATAAATCAATATTAAACAGCAAAAATTTGAAAACTCAAAATAAGATTTTATAAATAAATTTATTCTTCTGTATTTTTATGATTTCATTTTGTTGACTTTTAAAGCTGTACCAAACTTTCAAACATAACTTCAAAATAAAACTATGAGATTAAAGTAACATGCATAATTTACTGTATATGAAAAAGCTAAATATATCCTTATTCAAATGCATTGTTATAGTAATTGCTAAAAAATTCTTATTTCTCTCATATATCATCATCTCATTTGCTCTTATCAAGGATTCAAAATTATAATTAAATCAAAACTATATAATAAATGTAATAATTTTGTAATTAGAAAAATTCCATCATAAATTGTGAAGAATGCAAATACAGGTTGTTTTCAATTTATGATGCATTATATTTTGATAATTCTATTGTAAGTTAAAAATGATCCATGATGATGATGATAAACAAAGGATTACTGAACCCTTTAAGATGATATAATCATCTAGATTTGATCCCAGGTCTTCAAGATTATAAAATAATTCAGAAGTGAATCCATATTCAGAGGTATAAAATTATCTGGAATTGAACCCAGATCTCCAAAGTGATAAGCAATTGCTTTATTACATTTTTAATAAAACAAAAAGTATTCTAGCTAATATGCATGAAAGTAACCAAGTTTGAAATATCATAAAGGCCACTGTAAGATCATTATATTATACTGTAAGTCAAGGACAACATGTATTGTCAATTTCCACAGCTTAGAAAGTCATTTACAATCATACCTCGTTATTGCAGTAGTTATGTTTCAGACCATTGTGGTAAAGCAAATCACAGCCTTTTTCATATGCTAATGCATATAAAAGCCTAAAAAAAACATATTTACACTGTTATTTATTAAGAACACAATATTAGATATAAAAAAACTCTACATGATGATCACATTTTAAAGCAATCATCTATCACTTTGGAGGATCCCAGGTTCCAGGTCTCACATCTTCAGTTTTTTGTATTGCTCCGGGCCTGGTCCATCTGTGTATTAATTTATGTTTTATATATCTATTCTAAATATTATTTACCAGATAATTTTAATTTTAAGATATAAATTAAAACATGAATACAACTGAGAAGCACCAAAAAGCAAGATATATCTGTATATCTAAAAAACAATACATTTAAAAATGTATTTTAAATGTGTCATACCATATTTCAAAGTTCAAATTTTAAAAAATCATATTACTGGATTAGAATTTAGTAAAATTTACATAATGCAATTTTCAATTCATGAGTTTATAATTACTGTACAATATTTTAACTGATTAACTTGATATAAAAACATAAACTCTTAAAATAATTTTAATTAAAAATTTTTCAGCATATTTAACAATGTTTTTAAGATTAATCTCTATGAGGAAAGTAGAGTACAATAAATTCAATCCTCATCAAATGAATAATCAGCAAAACTATAAAGTTTTAAATGAGATTTCTTAATAGCAGACTTCTGAAGAGCAAAATAAAAAGCAAATCTCTAATTATACAAAAAAATATTTTAGCATATCCATTCAAATAAATTTCTATTGATTATAAAAAGTAATAATTATAAATCTCACTCGTTTCCTTTAAAAATTAAGATATTTAAGTTTTATATCAATCCTTCTTAAAAATACTTTAAATAAGAATCAACTTCCCAATATTTAAAAAATAATTAAAAGAAGCAAGTTTAAATTATTTGTGCTTATACATTTTATCATAAATTTAATTAGTTTTAAAATTATTACATTTATGATAAAAATTTTAAAATTATTACATTTATGATAAAAAATTTCAGATATTTGATAGCATAATTATTAATGATGATTAATAAATTAAATTATATAATTTTCTATTTTGCTTTTAATTACATTTGTCAGCAGTGATTACTAATATGTTATTATTACATTAGTAATAATTAAAAATTCATTGTAATTGAACTATGCAATAATTTCAGTTGTAAATTTAAATAATTTATAATAAAAAATAACAACAAAATAGAAATTTAATGCACAATTCTGAATTTTCTTAAGAAAAATTTTGATTATGAATGATGAGAAAATACATTCCATAAAATTTAAAATAAACTGAAGAAAATTACAATCTTGTATTTATGTTGCATTCTTTAGAGGAGAAAATATATAAAAAAAATTGTGTCCAGTATCTGAAGTAAACTGATATTTAGTTTAGCAATAACTTTAAAAATTAAAGGAGCATGCACATTATATTATGTATACCTATTATATCATAAATCTATTATTAATAATATTAATTTGGAAGCTTAGAATCTTCAATTAGAAAAAAAATTTGTTTATCAAAAATTATTTCCATATTAAAGTTTTTTACTGAAATTTTTCTTCTTTATTTTTGTTTTTACTATTTACTGATATCATGTCTTAAAAATATACACAAATATATATGATGCTTTTAGACATATTAAAGCCAAATGTTAAAATGGTGTAGATGTTTGATAAAACTGCATGACAAAAATATCCCCAAATGAAATGAGCATTTAAAGCCAATGATATTTTGAAAACTTGGTGATGTTACAAGCAATTTTTTCAATTAAATTGTTTTTGCCTGAGACAAAAAGCGAATAACAAAAAAAACTTACCTCAATATTAATAATAACTTGAAATTCAGCTTATGCAGTAATTAATTTGCAGTTAACCCTTACACCCTTTCCCCACCAACTGGAATTTGTTACATAAAGTAAAAATACTTGTTTAATGTTGAACTGAAACTCGTGTAACAGTTATGTATCAATTATTATTTGTCTACTAACTTATTTAAGTGTAAAAATTATGAATAATGCTAAATAATAATAAAAGATGTGAAAACTTTTCAAAATAATTTTCATGATATAAGGTAATTCATTTTTGAGAAAATTTCAAATTATTCTATAAAAATATACTTAATTTTAATATTGGTTTTAAGGCATAAAATTAAATGCATGATATATTTCAAATAATAATAAATGTTTAAATTATTTCAATTGTAATGTTTTATTCAATATTAAAAAATGAAAGTCCAAATTTTTCAGCAAATAAAAATTATATAATCTTAAATAATACAAAATATAAATTTTCCTATTATGAAATACTTAAAATTTTAATTTTTAAAATAAAATAATTTTAGGGAAGATGCATTATAAATATTTTTCATATGCATAAATAAAGCTTGTACTTTTGGAACTGAATATATTATTTTCTTTTCAAAAGAAAATTTACTCAGCTAGAGTATTTATATCTTATTAATTCTGTATATATGTATGTAAATTTTAATAAACGGATATCATCATATGACTTTCAGCAAATTAAGTAAAACTTTTATAAATAATTATATTAAAACTACAATATTGTTTTAATAATTTTTCCTAAAATTTATAAACAACTTTTATTTTATCACTAAAAAATAGATTATTTCTTAAAAGATGATATAATTCTCACTTCTTTTTCTATCATTCAATTATATAAATTTCCTATATTTCTGTAATTGATTTCTCAAAGATTTTAATCAAATGCATAAAAGAATATATAATAAAAAATAATTACAGTATATTTGTATTCTTTTTAATCATTTTCTCCTTAGCAAACCTTTAATCAGTTAAACTCTATTCTTCGCTACTCAATTGAAATGTTAATTTCATATGAAAATATTTTACTTTTCACTTTGATATAAATAATTTTTAACAAATATATGACATGTAAGATAAGCAAAAATATAAAGAAATAAAAACAATTAAATAATTTTAAAAATTTATATTCTATCTTCTATTATTACTTTCTAATTTCATTATCATTATTATTATTTAATCAAATAAAAAAAAATATGATTAATTTCTGTAACATAGATGTCATAACATAGTACAGTAATATCCCAACTTATATAAACCCGACTTACATAAATTCGGAGATATGTAACTTCTCATCCTATCCCCTCACCCATTTGTTTGTTTCATAATTATACAATGCATATATATGTATGTACATATTTCATTTGCTGATTTGTTGATTAAAAGGCTTTAATTACAACTATATATTATAAACTTTTATAATTTTTTGTTTTCTTGGTAATAAAGAGTCAGTTAAGAAGCTAATACATATGTAACTGAAATTAGATTTGGGAATCTGTAGGTACCCTGACTTACATTATGTTTCCTGATCGCACCTATTATGTAACTCTAGGTATTACTGAATTTCCCGTTTGAGTTCATCAATCAGAAGCCAAAACATTGTTTTTTTATATAAACTTACAATTTTCTTTATAGATAAATAAATTATACATGCTGAACTCTCAATTATTCATGCATGGATTATTTCTGTTTTATCTGAACATAATTTTTCAATTTTTCTAACAATTTCTCATTTATTAATTTGAATTTCTTTATATTGTATTTTCTTATTAATATTTGCATGGCATGCTAATCATTTACCTAATTCATTTATTACCCACTAATCACTTCATTTTAGAATATATTCTCCATATATGCTAATAATAAAATACAAATCTAATGTAAAAAAAATCATATTGCATAAAATTATATCTTGCTCTTTTACAACTAATTATATTATTCTGTTTTATCATCTCTTATGAAGCATATAATAGATCCAATGCTATACAAAAAATGTCATAATAAAACCTTAAAAAGAAAATCTGAAAAAATATATATGATAAGAGTCCCAATTATCTAAGACAATATGAACTGAGAGTGCCTTAAATAATCAAAAACCAGACCAATATGGAAGATTTGATAAATAATTATTAAATACATTGGACCTGAATACATTAACATGATGATTTGTACATTATTTTCAGATTAGACTTGTTTTTTGAATATAATGACTTTTACTGCATAATTTAAAAATGAATTATCATTCACTTCATGCTGTTTTTTTATTTTTGTAATAAAAAGTTATAAATAAAATTTAAAGTGTTTAATTATATAATTTAAATCATTTTTAATTTTATTTACAACTGTTTTATTATTAAAATTACAAAAGTAAAAAATTCAATATGAGATGAATGATTGTTCATCTCAGATAATACAGAATTTTGGTTAAATGGAATTCTACTATACATATATATGAATGATTCTTTGGATATTGCCATTATTATGATAATATTGAATAACTTTGTTGCTGTATCTATTCTAAATTTTGTATAATTAAACGCAACAGCTAATAAATTTATTTATTATTACAGTTAATTTAGTTTGGTTATTTTTTTACTTCTAATAATTTTTATTAAAGTATTTCATAAAAAAAAACATTAAAATAAATAAATCACAAAGTTTAAAAAACAATACTTTCTGTAGAAAGTGCTGTTTATATATATATATATATATGTCTATAAACAGCACTTTCTACAGAAAGTATTGTTTTATAGACTAAATTTATTTAACAATCAATGAATGCAGTAGTTTAAATAGTTTTTAATATATATACAATTCTAAAATAATTTTTCTTTCTGTTTATTAATTAATTATTTTCAATTTAATGTCATTTTATTAGCAACATATAGTTAATCAAAAATAAAAAAAAAATAATTTTTATTAATAGTGCAATCAGACTGACCAATAAGAAATTAGAACATAAGTGTTTTGCAGATAAGATATTTATAATTCTAACAGCTTTATACAAAACCATCTTTGTAGAAAAAATATATTCAACTTTATGTTAGTTCAGTTAAAAAATTATCTGATTCTCTACATTACTATTCTGTTTCAAAAAAGTTATTAGTTTTATTAAAATAATTTTGATTGTTCTGTGATAATTTGTTCTGTAACTGAAAAAAAGCACAATAATGTCACAAAAGCATAATAGAATTAAAATTATGGAAATTTTTAACTATACTATAAAAAACAATACTAATTTTAATGGAAAATATTTTTTAAAATTCTTTCTTTTAATTTAAATAACTTAAGTATTAATTAATAAATGGCAACATACTTTTGTTCTAAATATATTCAATTTGCAGTTAATTTAAATTATTATTATAAAAGAGCATTTAGTTTTTGTTTGATAATTTAATTTTAACTACTAAATACAAATTCCTTTAACAGATTTAAAAACTTTGAACTTTTACTTATAGTATATATTCATTAAGCTGCTAAATATCTAAAATCAGAACTGGAGAGAGGATCAACAGAGGAATATTAAAGAATTTCAAAAAAGGGGAAATTAAAACATGCTTAGAATAAATTGAGAAGCAAAACTGAATTCAGAATTAAGTCTTTATAAAATCAATTTTGTCATTGAAAAATTAATGTATTTAAATCAGATTTGCAATTATGTAAATAAAAATAACTTTTATATCATTTAAAGAGAATTACTACATAATATGGTATAACAATTTAAGAAATTAAATAAAACAGTGTTTTATTTAATTTCTTAAATATCAGTGTTTCTTTAATGATTTTTAAATATCAGTGTTTCTTTAATGATTTAAATATCAGTGTTTCTTTAATTGATTTCTACAAATATTAAAGTTCAACATTAAGTAAACTAAATCTTGGTTCAGATAATGCAAAATAAATTATAACCAACATTTCTTGAATCAAACCAAAAACATTTTTGATTCAAGAAATAATAAACTGTTTTTCTTTCAGTTCCATATTAATAGAATTAACCAAAAGATTTCTGCAAGTCATTTCTAATACATGACAATAAATAATATATGTAAGGAAATAATGACTAAATACACATTATATCCTTACATATATTATAAATAACAAAAGATATTTAAATGTAATTTTTATTTTATAATTTTTGAATACATACAGCTTTTAAATTTAATATAAAAAATATATAGAAATCTAAATTGTTTATTAATCTTAGAAGCAATACTAAAATTACTATTATTATTGATTAAAATGACATGTTTGTATCTATGTATTTGAATGTTCATCATATTTTTCTTTTAATAACTTTATATGTAATGCAATTTGAACAAATACTTTTATTTATTTAAATTCAAAACATCTTGACCAAGAAGAAAGAATAAAAAATTTTTTCTAATTAAATTATATACAATTAAATTGGATATTATAGTATATTATATACATAAAAAACTGAATAGACAAAAAGAAAAAGTTTACTGATTTTATCTTAATTTTTAAGTAATTGAATGTTACTAATAAAACCTATGAAATTTGAATGATTTTACAATTAATTTTTGTTACAACTTTTTAATAAAAGTTATATTCTGAAATTTAAATAATATGTAACAGCAAATTGACAACATGAATACCAATTAAGTTTTACTATAATTTGCAATCTTAAAATAAGATATATAATAATTAGACGAATAACTATATAATCTATTTTTATTTACTAAAAAATTTGGACATGGTCTAAATTAACTTTTGTATTATGCTTAATTTTTTGTATCAACTTTTTTATTCTTGTTATTTATTTTAATATTTTATCTCTGTTTCAGGAATCTTATGAAATTATAATTTAATTTTTAGAAAAATATTAAGATTTATAAAATAAGATGCTTTTATACTTTTTATTAATGCAGAATCTGTTCAGTATTTCCATTAAATTATTATAATGTTTACTGTATCAAATAGTTTTTCTTTAACTTTTATTTTATGAAAGAAATAAATTCTGTATTCAAGATTAGCAAATAAACAATTAAAAATTCTTTGTTTCAAAATAACTTTGAATATGAATTATGTATGATTATTATAAATCTTAAAAAAAATAGCATTTGAATAACATATAAAGTGAATAATGATATTAAGATTGCTATACTGGGATAATAAACTTCAAAAAAGCAAAATCAATATACATTTCTATAAAAAATATTTCTATCTTATATGGTGTTATTAAATTTTAAAAGTTAAATATATAATTTTATATAATTTCCTTTTCAGTATAACCAAATAATTTGATTTATTAAGAACTTAAAAGAATTAATCATCTTAAATGATTATATATTTAAGATGATTTAATTAATTTCTTAATAATTTAAATTTTTTGTCATCTTTCAAACCCAATCAAAGCAATCAATATATCATCATCCATTCAATCAAGTAAATGAGAAAATGATATTATTTGGTTGTGAATAGATGAGAATGATGATTAGACCACTGGAACACAAACATTCTATCTTATTAAAAACTGTTATATTAAACACTAATGATCTATATTTAAAAAATACCAGTTGTCCCCTCCCAGCACCAATTAAAGAGTATAATCCTACAAAACATAGGGTCACCTGTGAAAAAAGGGACTCCAGGTAATCATTGCTAGGACTGTAAAACAACTGTAGCATCTTCGGAACACCAAGATCAAAGTAAAATCTGTGGTTATGAGCTAGACATAGCAGGAAAGTTAGAGATCAATGTCAATATAGAAGCAAATTTAAGCACACTCAAGTGCTGGGGTTTAAAATGTCATCATTTTTTGACTAATAATTTGCCTTTAATAAATATCTATACCATGGAATATATTCTATATTAAAAATAAAAGAAAAAAGTACAATCTATACAATAGGGAAATTATTTTTAAATTATTCAACATAAATTAACTGATTATATTTTAACTTTTGTACCATTAAGAATTTATCAATTACATGCAGGAAAATCAATTCTTTCAAATGAATTGAAGTAATTTAATATTTAAAAAGAATTTATCCCAAGAATATCAAATTCCTGCAAATGTCTATAAACCAATTAAATCTAATACCTGGTACAAAGGTTCCTAAGTGAAGTGGAACAAAATGCTCAGCAATATCACTCACCTGAAAGGAATAGATATTGATGATGGAAGAAAATCTTATATCAATATTTTCCCACTTACCTGAATATCTTTTAGACACAAATTAGATGTCACTAATCTGATTCACCTTCTGATCCATCTTTAGAAGTCCTATTTACATAATTTTCACCTTTACCTGTCTTCTCTTTAAAATCTACATCAGATAGTTCTGGACTATTTTCTCCATTTTCTATTTAATAATATTTACACATTAGAATCATATGTGGTGTTGTAATTATCTAAAATAACATAATAATTTAAAATAATATGATAATACAAAAAATGCTTACCTGGACTATCTCTGCCTCTTCCTTCATGTTTTCTTTTATCACGATCTCTGCTACTCCCTTTTCTTCTATCACTGCTAATATCTGGAGATCTACTTCTAGACTGTCTACGATATTTTGTATCACGAGATCGAGTATGATTATCTCGTCGTCTTTGATCAGGACTTCTTGATCGAGATCTGTATTTATATCTAAAAAATGTTTATCATTTTAAATAGTTTGATTTATAATTTAATTTTGTTAATTATTTACATCAAAAAATTTAATTATTAAATATTTTCATAAAAATTTTTAATAATTAAATATTAAAAAAAATAATTTTTTAATAATTAAAACTGAAACCTGTAATATGGCCAATAAATTATAAGAAAATAATTTTCTTGATTACAGATAAATTGCTTTCTTTAGGTATATAATTGTGTTAACAATTCTTTAAATCAATCATTGATTACTTATAAAGTTGCACCAATAAACAAATTGATCAGTTACCAATTAATCAGCCTAAGTTAATTAGCCATTTAGGTTATATTTTAAAGCTAATTAATTAGAATTTAAAATTTATTGATCATATCATCAATAAGTTAATAGTTATTTTATGAAAGAGATAACATTAACAAATACTTATTAATAATACTAATAACTATTCATTCTATACTGGTGAAATTGAAAAAAGATTACCTGAAAGATTAACACAATGGTTTAAAAATATATGTGGAAGAATTATCAAGTTGTAGGAGGTTAAATGAGGAAATTAACAAGAAAATATATTCTTTTCATTTTTAGATATACAGGGTGATATTTACACCCTGAATACATTAATATGGAGTTTATCCACCATGTGCAGCAATGCATGCTTCAATCTGGCATGCATTCTCTGTCATACAGACAATGTCATTTTGTAGAATAAGATTCCATGCCTGCTGAACTTGGAGACATAACTGATCAATGGTTATTGCAACTGGTTGAGTATGATTCAAACAATGTCTGATCTAGTGTCACACACACTCAATTAAAAATAGGTCAAATGAATGTGCAGGCCAAAAGAGATGATGAATTGCATGTAGAACAAGTTGCATTGCACAAACTGTGAAGAGGTTGACATTCTATTATTTCATTTATGCTCTTTTATTATTTACTGTTATATTCATTATTATTTAACATATTATATTTTGTTTAAGAGCTAACTTACT